>JAMQGT020011866.1:0-306724 GCA_024447675.2 Pterophyllum scalare
GTTATGCCCTCTTACTTCGTTAACTACGTATTGCTTACTAACAGGTACAGGAGTCTGCTTGCTAATCAGGTAAAGATCAAATTAATATGCATCAGTTTTTGTAAAATTTATAAAAACAAATGTAGACATCATTTTGGGCACATGTGAAAACAGCAGCTGTCAAAGTTCATTACTGTCCAAAGTTCAATATAAAAAGGAAAATGAACATATTTATCAACACAGCAAACAATGGTGACTTATAATGCACTTCCTATTAATTCTACAAAAGACTACAAGGAGCTTACATTCAGAAAGTCTAATGGCACATCAGAACAAAATTTAAAGCCACTATTATTTAGGAGGATTTTCAAAATCGGTTACTCTATAAAATAACTGTTGAAACAGAATATGCTGTTAGCACATCTTACAATTTCTGCTAAAACAAGTGTTTGGTGATAGAATAAAAATATCTTAAAAATCATCCTAAATAAAAATGCATTTTATTTTATATATAAAAAGACATTTCCAAAAAAGCCCTATTCAAACTCTTTAAAGCCTCTAAATGCGCATTTTGTGAGATTACATATTTTTTGGCTACACATTAAGATTGTAATATTTGTGACTTTATTTTAAAAGCGAAAGATTTTTACTTACAGGCTTTAAAATATTGATTTATAATGTGTGTGCACACCTTCAGCATATCCCTGTGTGTATACAATTAAAGCATTACAATAAGCATTACAGTGAGCATTACAAGCAGTTGGTTGCAGCTCATGGCTGCTTAGTTTTAGAATACTGGTCTTCCTTGCATTCCTTTGAGGCAATAATCCAGAATTAGCTCCTGATTGGCAAACAAACAGCCTGACCTCGTGGTGCGGGACAGACGGCAGCACTTAGACGGCTATTGTGCACAGGATAAACTGTCAACAGGGGACACAGAGAGGGGAGAAAAAGTGATAAATTTGGTCAGCCACAGCACCTCAACAGGAAATGCTCTTTAAAGTTGCACTAACATCATTCACATGCTGGCCAACTAACTGCTGTGAGATCCCATTGCTTGCAATAACATCCTGGGCTCCCTACACAGCACAGCGTGCTTGTGTTTGACATGCTGAGAACATTTTACATTGCAGGTGTTAATAACAGGTGTGCAAGGACAAAACCTCCCTGTTAGTTTCTCTGAGTTCTGCTAGTGTAACAGAGAAAAGCTCCAACTACAACTACAGCAAGTCAGACTATTTAGCATATGCATTCCAGTCCTTAACTTTTCTGCACACTCCTCAAAAGAGGTGAATCTGAAAAATCAAGTCAGGTGTACTCATGCAATAAATGGATCTTTAACCTGCCAACTTCCTACTGTGATGCCCATGCTGATGTGAGAATAATGCATTTAACAGTCCAGCCACTCACATGCTATACTCAGGCAGCACACCATCCTCAGCACAGCTGTGGATTACATGACTGGCATTTCTAAATTGGCAGTAGGTGTGAATGTGAGCATAAATTGTTGTCTGTCCCTCTGTGTTAGATTGGTAACTTGTACAGGGTGTACAATGCCTTTTGCTCTACAGCTGGATGGGCACCAGCCCCCCCCACAACCTTGAACTGGACAAGCAGAAGAGGATGGATGGATGGATGGATGGATGGACAGACTATAGTATCAGCATAAACTAGTAAATAAATAACTACAAATAAATATTAGGGAAATTTGTTTATATTTTGTGTGTCTGCAAGGAAAAAAATAGCCTATATGTTGGAATATTGGATTTTTTTAAAATCACCAAATATTATCAGTACTGGTTTTAAAAATCCTATATCAGTCAGGCTCTAATATCAGCAGTGTTGATTCCATCAGCTGCCGCTTTCATTCTAACTAGCTGTAGATGCAGACATGATTGACAGAGCAGTCGCTGGTCAAGTTTCACAGCATAACAAAATTTTACAGTAGAGGGGAAGAGAGAGGCAGGGTACACTATGGTCAATTATAGAATCAGTTAACATAATCCCATGCATGTCTTTGGATGGTGGGAGAAAGCAAGCATACCCAGAGAAAACCCACGCAGACATTGAGACAACATGCAAATAAAAAACAGAAAGGTTCCAGACTGGTTTAAACCCAGGACCTTCTTACTGTGAGGTGAGGTGCTAACCAAAGTACGACCATGCCACCCCAATTCTGCTACTAATTTAATGTATTATTTAATTTAAAGGTCTACTAAGATTTTAGCTGAGGGAAAATTTGAAAAAAACTGCACTTAATAAAATGGTCTGGTTATTATATAATGCTTTTCTACCTGAGCACTCAAAGTGTTTTATACAAAATATCTTCATTGAGACACACACAAACACTTATAAAAGCACTTTTTGCTACATCTAAAATTTAGATGCACATTGGAACGCATCTGAAGCAACTTGGCATTCAGTATCTCTCCAACAGATACTTTGGCATGCAGACTAGGACAGCCAGGGATCGAACCACCAACCTTCTGGTTAGTAGATGACCTGCTCTATAGCCATAGCCACCCACTCCCTTACATGATTTCATTTAGGCTGATAGGTTTGCGGGTGGCTGTTGCTCAGGAGGTTGAGATCATCTACCAATTAGAAGGTCGGTGAGTTTGATCCTCGACTACTGCAGTCTGCATACCAAAGTATCCTTGGGCAAGATACTGAACCCCGAGCTGCTCCAATGCATCCATCAGAGTGAGTGTGTCGGCGAATGTTAGACAAGACACTCAGGTATAGGGGAAAAAAGTACTTGTATAAATGTGTGTGATTGTGTGAATTAAGGTAGCTTTGAGTATACAAGAACAATGTAAGTACCAGTTAATTTACCACTTAATAATAGCTGAGAGTTCTGTTCCAAGCAGAAACCCATGAAGAAGTGAGTGTTACAAAAATAAAATACTTACATCATCATATTGAAAGGTGACAGATCCTTGCTGCATGACATCTCTCCGTCTGAAGTTCTCTGTAACAGGCAGGGTAAAACAGTCACAACACAGTAGGGTCACAATTTCGATCAAATTAATTTCTTGCCGCTTCATGACACAGATGTAAACTTGGAGCAAGGTAGAATGTCACAGCACTCTGCAGCGGACAGCAGGGGAGTACAGGCAAAATGAAAGCAAAAGCAATTTTGCCGTCACTCCACATTAGAAGCTCGTATCCGCACACGAATGGCTGCTGACTGAACATGTGAGATCCTGTCTTTGTTCTCATACCTGTGAGAGCTCGCAGTTTGACACAGCAGGCCACATAGTCATCAAAGAAGATCCTGCCCCCTTTGCTGTATCGCTTGACAATAGCATTCAGGGCCTGGGGACTGACGCGGTATCCTGATACAAAGAGGAAACAATATCAGGCTCATCTTCTCACTCATTTCAAACCCCAGCATGTGGTTACACAGTGTCACTGACATACATCAGTTTTTACTGTCAAACTACAAGTCAAAAGGGTGCCTCACTGTGAATGAATTTGCTGCATCTGAGTTGAGATGAATGCTAAAATGAGAACAATGAGGCTCAAACACCTCAATATTTCTCTCACTATAGTGGAAAACAGTCCTTAGCTGCTCTCTTTTGCATAAAGCTGTTAAACAGCAGCCATCTTCAAAGCATCTACAATGCACTCCAGATGAACTGAGTTTATTATTGGTTATATATGGAACTTAGACATCAATTGTTTATTTGGCTTCATTGATAATTAGGAAAAATTAGGAATCCTAAACAGTGTTATGTTTATGCTCTGGCTTAGGATTTAGGATTATGGGTCAATCACTTTATTCTCCTAGCTAAGTAATCAAATTGCTAGCTGCATGGATTTATATTTATGGAGTAATATTATAGTGGGGGCTTTTTTCATAGATAGAAACTTTTTTTTTAAAATCCCCACTCGTCCTTCAGGCAGTCTTTACTTGTCCTTGAAGTTTGGGTCCTCTACCAGAGGCTTGAGGGTCCTGCCCTCTTCTGGACAGAGATGATGTCTTTCCTTGAATCTACTGGAATCACTCTCCCAGTTTGGAAGTCACTGCCCCAAGTGTTTAGATTTCTATGGGGGCCACTGTTGCCTTCACCTTCCACATTTTCTCTAGCTCTTCTCTCAGCCCTTGGTGTTTCTATTCTATATAAAATAAATATATATATATATATATATATATATATATATATATATATATATATATATATATATATATATATATAAAATATATATACATACTTATATATGTTATGGAATGGTCTGGCTTATAAGTCCACTGCCCACTGTTCTGTTTATACACTTGTTTTTTAAATAAGCTTTATACACTTTGCATTCATACCTATGGCCAATTTAGAATCACCAATTAACTTAACATGCATGTCATTGTACTGTGGGAGGAAGCCGGAGTACCTAGAAAAATGCCCACACTGGCACAAAGCTGCACGGTTGAACACAGAACCTCCTTACTTTGAGGCCACAGTGGTAACCCCTATAAAGCTCGCTGCATATTATTAAGTCTAATTAAGTGTCATTAAAATCCAGACACCATTAAGTATCTATAATTTTGAACTGTTAGGACTCACCCATACTGCTGAGACCCTGAGTCATCTCATGAGGTTCTACAGTTCCACTCCGGTCCTGGTCAAACATCATGAAGTTCTGCTTCCAGCCATTGAGAGCTGTGAACAGCTCCTTAAACTCATTGAAACCCATCTTGCCTGTGTAGTCTCTCTGGTGACAGGTTGGTTAAGATTTAATGAAGCATAAACATGCAGACATTAATTGCTGTAACAAAGCAAAGGCTGAGTCGTACCTGCTATATATCTGACAATTGATTATATTATACATTTTATTTATATATATATATATATATATATATATATATATATATATATATATATATATATATATAAGCTACTTAAGCTACTTAAGCTTGATTTAGACTTTTGCATCGGTCTTTACTAGGCCTATGTACGCAACAGGAAATCTACCCTGAAACCTACGCAGTAACCCATGACATAAACTTAGGTACATCTCTTGAGAAATGTAACTACACATCAGATCAACGGACCCCGCAAGGAGTACTGCGTAGGGTTCAGAGGGGATTTCTGGTTATGTACGTGAACCCCAACAAAGAGGTACAGGGACTTATGCATGACGATGATATTAAACTGGCATTAGCTGTTAGCTTGCCTCTATCTCATCCATTGTTGTGTTGTGTTTTAGACACTACTGCCCACGTGGCTATATTGACTCCACCCACACTGTGGTGCTCCTCAATTGCAATGGAAACACAACACGACCGTGGCAAGTTGTGTTGAGTGAGTCGACCCGCACTGAGTCGTTCCGTATGGAAAAGAGGCTTAAAACAGGCCTTAGACTTGATCCTGAACCTCTGACTGCCACAAAGAGGCTTTTAACCCTGAAGATACAGCACAAAAAGGATACATCTAGCATTGAAATCATGATCCTGCATGTCTCCAGGCTGAAAGCTGTAAACAAAATACATACGGTTAGAAATTAGTTGAGGCAACATCTTGATGCATGCTCAGTCACCTAGCTAAGGAAATCCCAGAAAGATGATTCTGTTCATCTGGATATAGCATTTTCAAACATTTCATCACTCATTTGTGACTTGAATGTAGGTGTTTTCAAACATTTGATGAAATCAACTTTCTGGGAGGAAACACTTCATTTTAAAGATAACAGAAAAATACTGCATGGTGGTCCAATGCAGCTTTCATATCTAAGGCCATATTCATAAAGCGTTCCAAGATAGAGGCTTTCTCCAAAAAGGCCAGATTTTAGGAAGCTAAATACACTACATTGCCAAAGGTATTTGCTCATCTGCCACCACACGCATATGAACTTGAGTGGCATCCCATTCCCATAGGGTTTATGATACTGGCCCCAATTTTTGCAGCTATAACAGCTTGGGACAGCACAGTCAGAGAAGTACCGTTCTCCTGGCAATCACCAAACCCACCTCATCCATCAGATTGCCAGACAAAGAAGCATGATTTGTCACTCCAGACAACATGTCTCCACTGCTCTAGAGTCCAGTGGCAGCATGCTTTACACTACTGCATCCAATGCTTTGCATTGCACTTTGGTGATGTTTGGTTGCAGCTGCTCAGCCATGGAAACACATTCCACAAAGCTCTCTATACACTGTTCTTGAGCTAATCTGAAGGTCACATGAAGTTTGGAGGACTGTAGTGATTGAATCTGCTAATGACTGAATATGCAGAAAGCTGACAACCTCTGCACACTATCTGCCTCAGCAGCCACTGTCCCACTCTGTCATTTTATGTAGCCTACTACTGAGGTGCTGTCATTCCCAATTACTTTCACTTTGCTATAATACCACTAACAGTTGACTGTGGAATATTTAGTAGCGAGAAAACTTCATGACTGGACTTTCTCCACAGGTGGCATTCCTATCTCAGTAACACACTGGAATTCACTGAGTTCCTGAGAGCGACCCATTCATTCACAAGTGTTTGTAGAAGCAGTCTGCATGCCTAGGTGCTTGGTTTATACACCTGTGGCCATGAAAGTGATTGAAACACCTGAATTCAGTGAGTTGGATGGGTGAGTGAATACTTTTTAGCAATATAGGGCAACTGTCATGTCATCCCAAACTTTATGATTCCTACAGTAATGTACAAAGCTAGTATTTGCTCCTGTGGAAAAACTGGTGGTGATCTAGATTAGATTGTTAGCTCACAACAAAGACTGCTGCAGATCAAACACTCAGTGTTTTGGAAAAAAAACCCCACATATATCAAGACTGTACTTCAAACCTGTTAACCAATCACTACAGACACTGGCTATGTCCAAAATCACTGTCTTGTTCACTCATTCACTGTCTTCTCTTTAACAGACACTCAACATTCCAGTGAGGAACAGACCGACAGCTGTAAAAGATCAAATGCAACATGTTGCACTGCTCATGCCAAGAACAGTCAGTAAGATGGATACTCCAAAAAATGTCAGATTATAAAGAACTGCTCAATTCCCATTAAGGTTTCAGCACCTGATAAGTCAAATATTAGAGCCAACAGACGGTTTTCATAAATGTGAAAAGGACGTTAAAATTTTTCTGTAAAGATTACCCAAACTTTCACATATACTTTGTTACATTCATGCAACATGTTTCAATCTCATCCTTCCTCTTAACTCTGGTGTGTTTCAATAACTGCCTGAACCATTCACTTCCTCCTGGAGCTCAGTTCCGTGTGGAACCATACGTACAGCCATATTAGCTGCCCCTATAAGGATAAGGGAGTAGGGTCAGAGGGCAGCTTTAGATGCTTATTAATGGTACAGGGTGGACAGCCCACAAACTATTCAATTGTGAATTATCCAGCTGGAGACTTTTACAAACTTTCCACATCAAAAAAACAAAACAAAACTGGGATCTGGAGATAGAAGAAACTTTACCAGCTGTAAAACTTCACATAGCAAACATTGTACATTTTGTGAGATCTTATTCTTTTGTCAACTTTTTTCACAAATAACTATTTGGGTCTGAGTTGAGTTTGTTATTTAAATGATATAAAGGTACCATCATCTAAAAAAGTTAGTGAGGTTTGAAATACATAAGCAAAACTGCAATGATGATGTTGCTCTCACGTGCATTTCATTGTTTTTTTTTCCTCCTCTACCTTTTTGTAATACAATTAAATATTAAAATATCAATTACCCTGACTCCTTGTAAAGGAAGTGATCCAAACCACCACAATCAGATTTCCCCAGTCACACAATAAAAATTCTTCTTGGCAACTTTGTGAACAGAACTTTAAAGAGCACACTTAGCTGGAACTTTAGCTCAATTCTGGAGACAAACTGCTCTGCAAGAATAAAACACTAAATAAATTAACTCTAACTAAGCAATGTACCAATAGCTGCTGGACAAGGCACAGTTCAAGCATCAACTTCTTTTGTAGAAGAGAAGGCTGTGAACTTACGAGTGTAGCTGCCAGTGAAACCAGCCTGAGTCAGACACCTCTGGAGTTCTTCTGCATCAATCTCACCATCCTGTACAGAATAAGTTTACATATACTTATAGGCAGACAAAGACTGAGCCATCTGGACACGGTGACAAGAGGTATGTTTGGAAGAGTAAAGGTGAAGTTGTCAATCTTAAGAACACCATCAACTGTCAAGCAAGGTGGTGGGGGGGGGGACTACTTCCAAATTCTTCAACTTCACCTCAAATTAACAAAAACAGTTTAAACTCAGACACATTTAAGTGTTCCAATAAGACAACAATCCCAAAAGGCGTCTGGAATGGTCTTCCCCAACCTCAACACTATTGAAAATGTATGGCCTAAGCTCAAGAGAACAGAGGAACCAATTCTGACAAGAAGAATGGTCAAATATGCAGCCAGAATTATGCCAGAAGCTTGTTAATGGCTACCAAAAGCAACTGGATGATGTACAACTTGCTAAGGGACATTTAACCAAATATTATTATATGTATCTATACAAAAAAATTGTCAGGCGACACTGTCAGAAAACCCCAACAATCAAATAGACCCCCTGTGAGAAATTCAAGACCTTGTATGTGAGAATCTCGCTGCAACACTAAGAAACATGCTAAGTTAATACATACAGTAAAATGAAACCACAATACAAAGTTTTACGTGTTATCCATGCATTCATCTTCACTGGTACCATTCATGACAACTGAAGTGTAGAGTGGAATCAAGTTAAGCCAGAGCTCCTATTAGCATCATCTCAACTATGGCATGACATCTGGAACATCTCCAAAAAGGGCTTGTCTGACTTCTGTCTAAGCTTGAAATGTGACAGTGAAACCAAAGCTTCAGGGAAAATGAGGGTTTCATAAAGACTTTGACTATGACATGTTTCTGCATGCATTCAAACTCACCTGGCCTGCTATGGCTGTGAAGTATCCCCACATTGGATCATTTGCAGCTGGGGGTTGGGCACCAAATGTTCCTGGATAGCCTACATGAGGTGTATATCCTCCCTGGGGTGGTGCACCTCCCATCGGCCCACCCATGTTCACAGGAATGGGACCTCCCATGGGCCCTCCTGGCATTCCTTGGGGTGGCATCCCTTGAGGTGGCATTCCATGAGCTGGCATGCCTGGCATCTGGCCCCCATACTGAGGCAGAAAACGGAAAAAAGATTAGTACTCATATGTAAAACACAGATCAGAGCGCTGATTTGTTTCATTTGTATGTCAAAACGATTACAAAGAAGCTTTAAAAAACCTTTTGTCTAACATGTTTAACGCCCACAATAAGTAATGAGTACAAATGAGAAGGTGTGTGCTACACAAAGAACTGCCAATGGGCTTTATTTTCAAGTATTCTGCACTGCTTGTTTAAATACAGTGTACAGACATAAAGAAAGGCTTTAGTACAAATTATCGGTACCTGTTATAATCTCATAGGCTACTGGGTTCCAAGCCTTTTTTCATTATACACAGCTGACAGGCTAAAGGTGAGCACTGAGAGGTTATCATCCCGGAAGACTTTTTTTTCCTGAGTATAAAGTCCATTCACAATTAATGTAAAGGACGCCAGTGTAGTTCCTGAATAAAGGGAAAAGTCGCCTATAACGTATCTATAATCACCAATAACTTAAGGAGTACAGGAACACCTGTATCTGTTCTTTAGTGCCAACTTAGCGGAAGAAAAAAAAAATTGCAACAAGCGTCCACAGACTAGCTTTCCTGCTAGCGACTGTGGCTCGTTTAACAGTGTTAAATACATAGTTTACTCACTCCGCCGTATCCTGGGTAAGCCATTTGGTGAAAAAGAGCGACCTCTCTCAACTTTAATACCTTTAAGGAGTGAGTGTGATTGAGTACAAGCTACTCCGTAACAAAGCTGTAACTTCCGCAGTTAGAAAGGTTGCTACATCATATCCGAATTGCCGAAAGCTGGCGGAAGTGCTTTGATAGCGCGGATAACCAATGAGAGAGAAACAAAAGGCCCGCCAAAACTATGTTTTTGATTCGTGCAATGTTGTCATTTACCACTAGATGGTGCTCTAGAAACTTCGGTTATACTCACATGAATAACAAAATATATTTATTTGCATAATTTGGCATAAGACAAATTCGGGAATTTAAAAGTAGTTAAGGTATTTAAAGGTGTATAAATGAAAGGAAAAGACAAAATTATAAGTTAAACAATGCACATTATAATACATTTAAATTAAGTTAAAATTAGAAGCAAAGTTTATATTTTTTTAATTGCACCATACCACCATTTTCTTTATTCTCAATTGTCTGCTTTTTAAACATTAAAGAAAACTACATAAAACACCTGATCTTCCATCAGGAAGGCCATCCAGCATAAAAATCCACCAAAAGGAACATGCTGTGGTGACCATTAGTGAATCAGGACACAGCTGAAATTAGCTTTACATAAAACACCTACTCACTAAATATATAAGCTGTTCAAGACAGACAGCAACAGACTCCTGAAACTATCAGGAGGTAGAAGGTGGGAATTTTTTTTAGTCTTCAGTAAAATTTACTGTAAATTCAAGAGAAAAGCAATGTGTCTGAGGCCGCTTAGAGAACTGTGTGAGCAAGAGAGAGTGCAGGGACATAGCTTCCTGCACTTTGAGGTCCATGGCATTTTGCAGTGTGGTATCTTAATAGAACCAACATCTGTGGTGGGAGGTCCACACTTTCTCACAACAGGGAAATACCACACTCAGAGCCAAACACTGAAATCTGTGAGTGTCTGATAGTGCAGTAGGTTGTTGAGGACACACACTGCCTGCTTTGAAGGTAAATATGCTGTGACAAAATGTAAATGCACAAAGAAATGCTTACCTAGATTTGTGGTGGCAGTGCTGCATGGGTAACTGTGTCGTGTCAGGTTTGAACATTCCTACTTTAAAAGCAAGTAAGAAGAGCAGAAATTTAGCACTGTGATCTGTTTCTTGTGGGTTGGTTTGTGTTTGTAGATAGATGGATAGATAGATAGATAGATAGACAGATAGATAGATAGATAGATAGATAGATAGATAGATAGATAGATAGATAGATAGATAGATAGATAGATAGATAGATAGATAGATAGATAGATAGATAGATAGATAGATAGATATTATTTACTGTCTTTCAGCCTTTTATTTATTATTTTTATTAATTTCTTTCAAAGCTATCACCAATAACTAAAAGGCAGTCTATGATTTATTGTTGTCTGGCCTCTTGCTTATTCGCTCTCCAAGTTCTCTTATTCGGCTTCCTCTGTCAGTGTGCTCTTTCATCTCTTTCCCTCTGGTGTGATATTGAAAATACCAAGCTCTCATCCTCTCATAGCAGGGGTGGGCAAACTATGGCCCATGGGCCACACCTGGCCCGTTGGTCTTTTTTAATTCGGCCCGCCGAAGATTGGTACAGAATTGCCCAAATCATATCATATCATAATTATGACTGATGTCAAGGATTCTGAGAATTGTTACAACAAAACTAACAGCAGATTTCAATACACTGTCAAAAACAACACTGTTCCCACTAAAAGTAAATGTAAGTATTAACACTTTAATGCACTTGTTATGTTTATATTTGATATGTATCCATCCGGTGCTGGCCCAGTCCGTCTGTCAGTTTTAAAAAGTCAATGTGGCCCCAGAGTCAAAAAGTTTGCCCACCCCTGTCTTATAGCTAGCTGAAGGCTTATAGTTGGTGTGACCAATGGGTAACCTCAGGGCTAAAAAATGAAGTCAGTGCTAAAAAATTGCAGTTCTTCTAATGGCTGCTTGAGGCTGGTTTCAAAAGAGAGTCAGTCCTCATATTATATCCCATGTTAAAATGCCCAATTTCATCCAAGAAAATAACCAGTTTACATGCCTTTCAGTCTATGGCACCAAGACTTTGGAATAGTCTCCCATTCAAACTATGTTGAGTTGGGCTCCTATAAAGAACAACTGAAATCTTGTTTGTTTAATAACAATGCTTTCTGTTGAGACTTTTATTGATAGCAACTTTTTTTTTTTAATTCTTGTTGACTTTTAATGTTATATTCTGTCTTAATCCATCCATCCATTCACTTCTGCTTATCCTGGTCAGGGTTGCAGGGGGGCTGGAGCCTATCCCAGCTGACATAGGGCGAGAGGCGGGGTACACCCTGAACAGGTTGCCAGCCTGTCACAGGGCCAACACAGAGAGACAGACAACCTCACTCACTCACATTAAAACCTATGGGCAATTTAGAATGGCCAATTGACCTAATCCCAGTAAGTGCATGTCTTTGGACTGTGGGAGGAAACTCACGCAAACATGGAGAGAACATGCAAACTCCACACAGCGATAGAACCGAGGCCTTCTAGATGTTAGCCTAACTGTGAAGCAGCAGTGCTAACCACTGCGCCACCGTGGTATTCTGTCTTAATTTGTTTGGCTTAATTTTGTTTTTTTATTGCTATTAAGTGTATTTTAATTTTCTATTAATTTTGATTTTGATTTTTCCTAGTCTATTTATTTTACTCTAAATAAACTTTATTTACTGACTTAGGTGATAACTCACCCTTGCATCCAAATATGGTCACTGCCAGCTCTTAAAAAACAAACATGGCAGTGGATACAACTGTTACACTGGGACTGTAGGAATTTATTACTTGTGTGAATATAGTTGCTGGAGTGTTTTTATTTTAACTATTCTACAACCCAGAAATACTTGCCCGTAACAGCCAATCAAAAATTACTTTCTTCAACCATTTACTGGAAATTAAGTAGCAATAATATACTTTCAGAACTTTTTAATTTTTCTCCAAACTCTCTCTTTGATTTGTTCTGTTTCTTTAAAGATGGAACTCTTGTGTTAACCTCAAGGCCCCTAAGTTTTATGTTGTGACCCTTCAGAGAGACCCAGCCTCTAGGTTGGAAACCACTTGATTAAGCTACCTATCTAAACTGTTCAAAAGTTAAGGGAACACTGGTGATTGGTTCAAATCATTCAAAATTAACAAATAATGAAGAACAAATACACATACACAGCTTTCAGGTTTTTGCCGCTAGCGGGGAGGAAACATGCCTCTTCAAGTACCGAGACAGAAAAAGGAATTCTCTGCTCTTTACTCAAACAGGAAGTGGTCTCTCTCAGAGCACGGTTTTTATTCAGAACTTTCAAAGTAAGGGTCGTGTGGTGTATCATCCATGACTCCACACTAAATGCAGTTCAAAGCAGGTAATAAACATTAGAATGCATTCGCATGGCTTCACACAAAGATATCACTTTTACAACCGGTTCCTTCCTGGTTCCTTCCCAAACTCAGGAATGTGAACGAGGCTTTTATGTGTGCTCGGTGAGAACTCAAACAATGAAGTAACACCTTCAGTGCCCTTCTGAACGAAGGGACACTAAATCTCCTTATTTAAGTAAGGAGAAACAACAGTATATAAAACAAGATGAAACATATACAAAAGATATGATAAAGTACAGAAAACATGTTAATATACCTAACAACTGAATTACCACAGTATAACACAAATTCAGTTGAACTTCATAGATATCAATCTGTCCAGTTAGGAAGCAAAAACCGTTGTAAATCCACTTCCTCTGCTTTGGTACAAATGAACGTGACAGTACATGTACACTGGAGAGGCCCTCCTGACTGAGGAGTTTGGCTTTGTGCTTTTCACTACTGCTGCCTAAAGCTTATTCAAGTTGCAGAGGTAGTCCAGCTTTTCCAGGATGGCACATCCATACATGCTGTTGCAGGAAGGTTTGCTGCATCTCCCTGCACAGTCTCAAGAGTGTGGAAGAGATACCAGGAGACGAGCTGTTAGATGAGGAGAGCTGAATGGGGGCAGGCATCAACCAGGCACCAAGACCGGTATCTGTTCCTTTGTGTGAGGAGGAACAGGAGGAGCAGAGCCCTACAAAATGACCTCCAGTATGCTACTCGTGTGCATGTTTCTGACCAAACTCTCAGAATCAGACTCCATGAGGGTGGCATGAGGTCTTGATGTCCTTTAGTCGGCCCTGTGCTCACAGACCAATGCAGAGCCACTCAATTGGTATTCGCCCAAGTTCACCAGAATTCTTTTGACAAATGAAAGCAGGTTCAGACTGAGCACATGTGACAGATGTAAGAGAGTCTGGAGACACTATAGGAAATGTTAATGCTGGCTTGCCTGCAGGGCATGGGGATGCATATCTTTGGAGGGTTGCACAGATCTCCGTATGCTAACCAGCAATACTGTTTGATACTTGGATGATATTTCTGTCAATTTTGTTTTTGGGTAGTGCACATATAAAGTAGATAAAACTAGTTACAATACTTACAGTAGTAAAATGTTTATGTGTTGATCAGTTTGTAGCCAGTCCTTTGTGTCTTCAGCCTGCACTGCTTATGGCTTCACAGTGAAATGCAAATTGGTATTATAAAATAGCATGAGTAATTGTAGTGCATTGGCTGAAGTCTCTGTGAGAGGCAGAAACAGTTTTGAAGTGAGCTGTTGCTACAGTACATCTGGTTGATACTGTCAGTGTTACGAGGATGTTTACATGAAGCTCACTGGCCCATTTCCAGCAGCGGTGATTTCCTCATAGTTCCTCCAAACAACTTCCAAACTTGAACCTGAAGTCAAGAATGCCATTATAGTACCAACACTCACACCACATCTGCTGAAGTCAAGGCCCAGTTTTTCAGTTTATCCCTCAGAGTAAACACTGGACACTTCCATTAGAAGACCAGTTACAGTCAGTGATTTTCATGCACAATTGCCCTGCATCCCTAAAAAATTCATCATGCTCTGTATAACATATTTTTCCTTAATACAATACATTAAACCTTCCAGGCCACCATACAAACAACTGATGAGTCAAAAAAGATTATTGTTATTGTTAATGAACAAAATAAGGCGGCAAAACTTTTCAAAATTAATGGATGACAATGTTTATCTTAAAGATTTACTTTTTTCTGTTTTCCTTCATATTTCAGTTTAAAGTAAATATCTTTTGGAGTTTGAACAAAGTCTCCAACAAAACAACACACACACACACACGCACACACACACGTACACACACACACTAGTTTAAGAGTATTGTATTGTCGAACACTTTGTTCAAACCCCAAAAGATATTCACTTTAAACTGAAACATGAATTTTTGAGGATAGCACAAATATATTCTGAATGTTACTGTGTAATCAGAAAACACTGTAATATTTCCATGTCACAGGATGCTGCATTAGTATTCTAATTTCATACATCATAAATAACCCAATGCACAACTGCACACACATTCAGATGACAAGTGAATCTTGCTCTCTGTCTTCATACGTCAACGCTGTATCTGTCCAATAAGGCCAAATGCGTACGAAGTGACACCTATAAACGATTTTAGTCAGGCTGAGTGTCGGATAAATGGAGGCATCTGTGAAGTAACGCTCTTCAAACAAGCCATGTTGCATTAGGGCAGACATCCACTGTCTGTTTGTTTGCTGAGGATGTCCGGTGTGAGGGAAACAAGTGCCTCATAAAGGCACAGCTTTATATTTGTTAAGCCTTTAATGGGCTCTTAGCATTTTCTGACTGGTCAGTGTCATGTGCAAAGAGGGAGACTTCCACAGTCTGTGGAAAAATGGTCTTGACTCACTCTGAAGAGTCAGACTGAAGTGGTCTTTGACATAGTTCATAGTTCATAGTTCATAGTTTATAAATATATATATATATATATATATATGCCATCACAAACAAAAAGCAATAGATTTTAATGATTATGAAAGTACAAAGTATTCATTTTATTGCATGTACAACAGTCAGTTTATTAAAAATAATCTGAGTAGAGTATGTACCTGTGTGTCACTGTGACAGAAGGTAGTGGTTATCTTACAAAAAGGAACAAGAAAATTTGTATCCTAAATCACTGCCTTTATGACTTTTTTATTACTTCCTATATATTGCATTGCATGGAATTGTGGGATTATTAGCAGAAAGTAGCCACAAAATTTTAAAGGCACTATATATTGCACTTTAAAGTGCAATATATAGTATAGTATAGTATAGTATAGTATAGTATAGTATAGTATAGTATAGTGTAGTATAGTATAGTATAGTATAGTATAGTGTAGAATAGAATAGTATAGTAGAAAGGGTCTAAATGGTTTGCATTAGGGATGTACCTAACTAATCACGCTTGCTAGCCAGCACTAGCATTAGCTGATAACTCCCCTGCTCTACAGTCTAATTCAAATAGAGTCTCATCAGAATTTTATGTTTTGTTTTTTAAAAGCCAAGCAGGTGGTCCATTTTGCTGTTTTGATGTGATGAGATGAGGAAGAGGTGACTGAGAAATTGAAACCACAACCACTGGGTAACCTCTTGTCAGTCACAGAGTAGGCCACCCTACAGTGGCAGTCAAATGTTTGGACACCCTTTCTCTTTCAGTGTTTTTATTTTTTTCCTACATTGTAAATTAATAATGAAGTCATCCAGACCATGAAGGAGCAAACCAAAATATGTTTTAGATTTTAGATTCTTCAAAGTCAGCACATTTTGCTTTGATCACAGCTTTGCACACTCTTGGCGTTCTTTCAGTCAGCTTCATGAGGTCATCACCTGAAATGGTTTTCCAACAGCCTTGAAGGAGTTCCCAGAGCTGCTGAGCACTTGTTGGCTACTTTACCTTCACTCTGCGGTCCAACTCATCTCCGTTGGGTTTCAATCAGGTGATTGTGGAGGCCTCTTTCTTGGTCAAAGAGCCCTTTCAAAGTTTTTGAAATTTTTCAGATTGACTGTCCTTCATTTTTTAAAGTAATGATGGACTGTTGTTTTCCTTTACTTAGTTGCGTAGTTCTTGCTATAATATCGATCAGAACATTACTGAAATATGGACATTCACTGTATACCAACTCTACCTCTTCACAACACAACTGAGGGTCTCAAACACATTAAGTGGGCAATAAATTCAAGGAATGGGCTCTTGACAGGCACAGCTGTTAACTGACAGCCATTCCAGGTGACAGGTGCCTCATAAAGCTGACTGAGAAAATGCCAAGAAGCACAAAGCTGTCATCCAAGCAAGAAGTGCCTGCTCTGAAGAATCTAAGCTCTAAAACATATTCTGGTTTGTTTGACATATGTATTTCTTCAAAGCTGTAATCCACGAGCTGATGGGTGATGTTTTGGTGGCTGTGTCCAGCTTTGATTTTTAACACCTAATGTCAAGTTTATATCAAATTTAGCAGTTTTCTTTAAATGTCTTTATTTTTGTTTCTACACTCTAGGTTCATACTCCGTTTTTGATTTTTATTGACAAACTCCAAGCTCCAGCCTTGAGCAAGACAAAGGCTGTTTCCAGACAGAATAATGCTTCTCATATTTAGGTGAAGTGGCGATTTGTTCCACATACTGAGTCAATGAATGAATTTGATAATCTTCTGAATAGCGGACAGTTTGGGGAACAGCTTTACAAGCAGCGCATACTTCCTTAAAACACTGGAACACCACCAAACCTGACGAACTTTACTCTGCTGGACATTTACTGTCCCACCTTTGAAACTTCAGCTGAGATAATATTTAACAAACCAAGTGTGTCGCATAACTTTGGTGTTCTCCGTGCATGCAGCCCACTGGATCGATGAAGCTGGGATTCGGACGGATATCGTTTGTATACTTCAGTTAACAACAATGGTCGGTGGTGGTTTGTTAATTCTCACACATAGATGTTGTGCGTACGGAATGCTTCGCGGGGAGCTTTTTTGGAGCGCTTTCTGACTTTTGTCTGTTCGCCTCTGAACAGGTTTCCGTTGCCAAAGTGCTCCTCGGAGTTTTTGGGGTAGCTGTGGTCGTCGTTCTGATAGCGGTACCCACGGCTATATTTCTTAATGGTGAGTCTTTGCTATTGAATGCTACACACCGTTAACACGTCTTACAGAAAGTACTTTACGCACGCGTCATTGCGCATGATTTGGACACAGCACTTCTTTAAAGAATGCGTTCATCAGGAGTCACGCTGCCATCTAAGACAAGAGCTCATTTACGAATGGAGTGACATTCATAAGTATGATTAAAGATTTCTCTGACACCAGATATGCATACCTTTAAATATCTTCATACCCATTTAGTACACACTATGACCATTCTCATTATTACACATTAACGCAAGCGATATTCCACTTGCCGTTATCAGTTACACACAGTACAGCTCTTAGCTTTTTTTTATGATTATCATCATAATGTGTGTGTGTTTGTGTTTGTGTGTGTGTGTGCGCGAGCGCGTGCGAGTGTGAGAGAGAGATTTTATCGGTAACATGTGACCTTCAAGTCCCTGGCAGGTCCTAACTTTTCCGAACACGTGTTTCAGAAAAGAAGGAGGAGAGCTTTAGATCTTTCACTCTTGAGGACGTCTTCAACAGCTCTCTGAAACCAAAGTCCTACAACATGAGGTGGATTTCAGGTGGGAGAATTCATTAACCTGTGTAAAAGAAAATAAAACAGCGGGAGACTGTTTACAGCCAGCTATTGTCTTCTGAGCTGCAAATCTGTCTTTTGAGAGTCTTCTTTATAGCTCAGCTATAAAACGTGCCTCTGTTTGTATTACTAACTCACTTAGATTGGTCCCTCAGTAGCGTCAGGCACATGGAATTATTGGCACATAGCTGGAAGAAGCTGTGGGTTAAGACTGTGTTTAAAGTGGTTAATATGCCATGCCAGTATCATTGTTCTCACAAGATTTCCTTCCCCTTCACTTTTTAGCTTTTTAGTGAAATATCTTCAGCGCTATTGAATGATTATTAAATCTGATATTTTTACTTATTTTTCCATAACAAATATCTCGACAACTACTTTTGCATTCATAGTTCCCCAAACATTTTGTGCCTTAGTGTGAGTCTCAGTGTGTGTTATAGTTCCTGTTTTATTCTGATAGATTTGTGTGCTTTGTTCTGAGTTTTACCTTCCCTGTCTCTTTTACCTGATTTGTTGCAGCTGTGTTCCTTGATGTTCCCATCATCCTAATTACCTGTTGTGTATTTATTGTCTGAGTCTTCCTCTATTCTTTGTCGCATCCTCCCTACATGACAGTGTGTTTCCTTGCTCTGCCTTCCCAGTGTTTCCTTCCAAGTCAATTCCTTGTTCAGTGCATATTTTGTTTATATTTATATTTGGACTGCCAGCAATAGAGCTGTGTTGTTGAGTTCAAGTCCTGTCTCCTGAATCCTGCATTGGGGTCTACTTCCTGCTTTCCACACTGACGAACCATGATAAACTTTAAATCTTCCCAAGTACCTAATAAAAAAATAATAATAATTAAAAAAAAAAACTGAAACTGAACTTCTTAAAAACAAATTGGAAAACAAAACTGTGATAACTCTCCTAACATTCAGTTTGTATTTCTTTTTTCCTGTGAACATGTCTCAAGGCTGACCTGGTGAGAATGATGGCATTACTATGATATGATATGATTCTAACTTTTGAAAGCTCTTCCAGAGCCAAAAGTAAACATTCATTCTCATGGACTGTGAAATACTGTTTTTGATCAGTAATTTGAAGTTTATTTGTAGAGCTAGTGTACTCTCCCCTTAGGAATCAGCCTGAGACACATCATAAATGAAACCATCTGAGTTCTTGCAATTCCATGCTTTTGTAATTACTTAAGCATGTGTTTTTACATTATAATGTTATCATTTAGTCACTGCCTTAATGAATAAACGTCCGCCCTTTTAAGCAGAGTATTCAGTGGTGTGCATTCGTCTTTCTTATCTCCCACCACAGACTATCAATATCTGCATATGTCAGAAGGCTCGGTGTCCCTCTATGACCTGGTGGGAAACAACAAATCAGATTTCTTGAGCAAAGACACATTTGTAAGTTGTTCCTCTTTTAAAGTTTACAGTACAAACTGCATATCAGCACACCGCTTCCATACAGATGCAGTGTTGTCTGTATGCGAGGTCATGAGGATGTGCCTGTGAAACTCTCACAATCTCTCTGTTCAAAACACAGACTGAGAAAAAAGCCTATGATTACCAGCTGTCTGCTGACCGCAGATATGTTGCATTTATGAGCAACTACTCCAAGGTAAAGTACCTTTATTTACATCTGATTCATATTCAAAGCTTTGTAGTGATTAAAAAAAGTACCTTGCTTTGTTTCTGTATCATTAGTTGTGGAGGCATTCATTCACAGCTTCATATTCACTTTATGATCATGAGTCAGAGTGAGTACCATAATTGTTTTTATGGATATAAAAAAAAACTAAATGCCACTATCCTAGTTCAGCACCCCTTAAAGTTTCTGCTCAAATCTGTTTCAGAAAATTTATCACACCAGCTGACATTCCTGATGAAGTCCAGTACTTTGCGTGGGCCCCTGAAGGGAACAAACTGGTGAGTTCTGGGACAGACAGATGACTGTAGGCTTAACTTTGGGTGACAACCTTTCCTCTGCGCACTTGTTGACAATAGCTCAGCAAAATGTGTACTATTCTGGTGGTTTACGTCTCCTTTTTGACTTTTTTTTTAATTTCTAGGCCTTTGTTTGGAACAATAATGTGTATATAAAGACTAGCCCCCACTCTCCACCACAACAAGTCACATTCAGTGGGGAAGAAAATAAGATTTTAAATGGAATCCCAGACTGGGTATATGAGGGTAAGTGGGACATAAATTTATATTCAGTGTTTCCATGAAGAAACTTGTTACACTTGTAGCTTTGTTCTGGGTCTAAAGGAAGAGAGCCACCTCCAGATGTACTTCGGCTGATCACATTCCACTTATCCAGAAAAATAATGTAAATAAATCATATCAACTATCAATATGATATATACAGGCAGATGAATGACAAAAACATCAGTAATAGAAAGGAAGTCACACTTAAGTAGCATTTAGAGGCATACAGTAAGAAGTTTAGGCATCACAACAGGCGTCAACCACCTGGAAACTTCCCATCAGAAAAGGAAAAATTTGCATTCCCTGATCGGTTGGAGATTAAATCAGTTGCATGGAAGCTGTTGCACCAAAAAAATCTCCTTGTGATGGCTTTGATCGCCAGCAGATTGCCACGGCTTCCCATAGTCTGCAGTGGAAGATGCCAATTTGTCAGCAAATACTCGCTAAGCACCAAGCGGTACTGAAACATGAAAAAATGAGACAAACCATAAATGGAGAGCATTCACCTTCAAAGTAAACTCTGCTCCTTACTGCTGGAAATAACACGTTTCAAAAGGTACAACTTTTACTTTGAAGGTGAACGGGTTCTGTTTTGTGTCACACTTTTTCAAGTTTTAATCCGGTAGAATCCAGAGCAAAGGAGGAACACGCCAGATTCTGGTGGCTGCTCTTTGAACACTGCAGGGCTATAATCAGAGCCTGAGTGCCCTTCTGGTTATAATTATATTTTTAAGACTATATTTTGTATTTATGTATTTTATTATAATGTACTTGATGATTTGGGGGAATTTTCCCTCTCTGCTGGACTAAAACTACCAATTTTAACAGTATACAAAGCAGTTACAACTCTTACCAGGGTATTGTTTTCAATAGAATGCATCTTATTCCTTCTTCCACCACTGATGAATATCTAAGAAATCAAAAATGAAACCATAGTGCTCCTGTACTACACAATAAGCTGTAAAAGAACCTCTAACACAGCTTCGTACCTTCATCCTTCCAGAGGAGATGTTCTCATCCAACCAGGGTCTCTGGTGGTCACCGGGAGGGAAGTATGTGGCTTACGCTGAGTTCAATGATACCAGGGTCCACACTATAGAGTACTCGTGGTATGGTGAAAACCAGTACCCCAGCACTGTTTCCATTCCATATCCAAAGGTAGGATATCCATATGGGCTGTTTTGTTCCAAATATACATCAGAGCTTTTTATTTATTTTTTTTTCATTTTTTTTAACATAATCAGTGTTGGCTTATTATTATCTTTTATTCTTTTGTCACTGCAGCCAGGCACTCCCAATCCCACAGTGAAACTATTTGTTGTGGATACTGACAACACAACAAAAATCACTGAAGTTGTTGTTCCAGCCCCATTCGGCTCAGTGTAATCTAACACTTTCTATTATATCATTCCTGCCATGAAAAAAAAAAAAAATGTTGGAGTTTAACTGTTCCCTTTTTTTCCATCTCAGTGAGCACTACTTGGCTACTGTTACTTGGGTGACTGATGAACGCCTGGCTGTCCAGTGGCTAAAGAGAGTACAAAACCACCTCATCCTTCAGATCTACAAATTTACAGGATCCAGCTGGGATCCTTATCAGGTACAACACAAATGTATAAACAAGTCTGAACAAATTTAGAGCATGAAATATTACATTGGTATTAGTTGTAAACAATATTTAGACAGTTTTTTGCTGAGTTTTAAGCACGCCGGCCTTATCAGCAGAAATACAACCTGCACAAAGTAACAGTGTTATTGCAAGACTGGAAGAGCTGAAGAATTTTACAAGTTTGACTCGATAAGGGAACACTTGGAAGGTTTGCTAAATGAAAAGCCAGGGGATCACTAAATCCTATCATTCTACAGTCAGGGACCATGAATGTCAGGACAGTATTTTATAGCCATCTATCCAACAGTTGTTAAGATATTTCCATCCCTAGAGCTCTTCACCCAAAGCTGCTTTAAGCTTACCATCAAAATGGACTTTTGGTGCAAAAGTCTCTCTATGAGTGTATAACTTTGTGAAAGGCCACTGTGAGGGTGGCTGTGGCTCAGGAGGTAGAGCAGGTTACCTACTAATTGGAAGGTTAGCGGTTTGATTCCTGGATGCTCCGGGCCACGTGCCAAAGCATCCTTGAGCAAGATACTGAACCCCAAACTGCTCTCCGACGCAAGCGTTAGAATGGTAGATCGCACTCAGCTTAGGTATACATGGACGTGCATGTATGTCTAATGTAAATGTGTTGTAAGAGCGCTTTGAGTGCTCAATTAGAATAGAAAAGCGTTATATAAGAACTAGTCTATTTAAAAGACTGAGACTAGAGGTGGGCAGCATGGTGGTTAGCACTGCTGCCTCACAGCAAGAAAGCCTGAGTTTGAATCCGCTGGGGCCTTTCTGTGTGGAGTTTGCATGTTCTCCCCGTGTCTGCGTGGGTTTCCTCCCACAGTCCAAAGACATGTTACTGGGGTTAGGTTAATTGGTGATTCTAAATTGCCCATAGATGTAAATGTGCATGTGAATGGTTGTCTGTCTCTCTGTGTCAGCCCTGCGACAGGCTGGTGACCTGTACAGGGTATACCGTGCCCCTCGCCCAGTGACAGCTGGGATAGGCTTCAGCACCCCCACAACCCTGAAAAGGATAAGTGGAAGAGAATGGATGGATGAAGACTAGAGTTATTTGATATGCTTTTTTCTGAATGTATTTTTTTATTGAAAGTATGGACAAAAAGGTCTGCAGAGGTCCCTAGATTTACTCTAAGTCATTTAAAGCTCTGCGTATCTCAAATCTGATAGAAATTTGTGTAGCTGAAGTAGAATATTATCTATAATGTAGCTTCCATCCTACAGCCCTGATCTTATACGGAGAAAAAACATAGTCATCATTGCTTTCTATAGTCCAAGTTGACATATATCAATGTACTGTTTTGTTTGTGAAAAGCACAAAGTCATGTGATTGGTGTTATAGAAAACTACAAAAACTAGCAAATATTTACATCTGAGAAATTACCAGCAGTGAAAATATGTTACATTAACTTTGATTACTGACAATTCTTTTCTTTCTTTTTTTTTTTTTTGACAAATGAATGTACTTATGTCTGCTCTAGAGTGCTGTACCCATTAGGGGATGGGGTCAGCTGGGGTTGACCCTCGAGACGTGCATGTAAATGCTGCATTTACGTATGACTGTAGGTTTAAAAGAAACTGTGAAAGATGTAAATCTATTCTGGACTGTCTTCAAATTCCAGCGTAGATTTGACAGCACCCAATCATGTAGAAATTGTACGTTGTCATCTTGATGCAACAGTTTCTTGTGGCATTCCAGTTCATTGTTGGAGCATAGTGAAGTAGCAACCCTGCCATTTAGAGATTTTCCAAATTTGTAGGCTTAAGAGTTTCTAAGTTCAGTTCCATGTCACAATGTTGCTTTCTGCTCTCTCGGTTTAGTCATGCTGAGCCGATAAGACTGGTGTATTGTACTGTAAACTGTAGCTTAGTGCAACAATAAACACAATTTTAACATATTTTCCCAGCATCTGGAGGTGACGAGCAGTGGCTGGATTGGACGGGTATGCTCACTACATTGTTAAATGCTAAATAACTATTATCCCATGTTGTGTTTGTATTGAAGCGTTAAAACACACACACACAGTTTCACCCAATCTCACATACACTGTGCTGCAGAAATACTCAGTAGAGCATCGTATGCACGTTAATCCGCTGCAGAAAATAGTTCCCGAACATTTGTTTAAAACCATTTATATTGCTGAACCTCTATAAAAATTAACATAAAATCTGCACTAATACTATTGGTTTTGATCTTTCTTTTAACAAATGTTGTCTTTTATTTTTTTTATTTACTTTAAGAAATGTATATAATAATGGAGGCCTGATGATTTAACAATAAATTATTTACACATGAAAAAGACATTAAATAATAAATGGTAATATACTTGTTTTTCCTAGTTCTCTCCACCAGAGCCGGTTTTTGCTGCAGATAAGAACAGCTATTACCTGCTCATGAGCGACACCCAACAGTACAAGCATATCCATCATGTGGTTGGGGTGGGTATATGATTATTGTGATTTGGCTAGTCTTTTTTTGAGATTTCATCTTCATGGATTATAACACGTTAACTGCCCACACGTGTTCTGTACTGGCTCATTCATGCAGGGCAAAGCTACAGCCATCACCTCTGGAAGGTGGGAAGTCATTGACATTCTGAAGGTCACTGCAGATACTGTGTAAGTCAAATCATATAATTGGAATATGATTATAGATTCACTAGTGTCCATTGAACTTTATTGCTACTTTGCTACAGTCGCCCTCCCCACTCATTCATAGCAATTACTCCACAGATATTTTTCAAGTAACGAAGAGGGTGGAAAGCCAGGAGGAAGGAACGTTTACAAGTAAGAATGTTTACTATTTTTCATTTAAATCTTTGTTAAAGAAAATGAATAAGACTTGCTATGTGGCTGTTTGTATGCATTTCAGGTGGACCCAACAAGAAACCAAGTGTCTGACGTGTAAGCTGAGAGAAAACTGCCAGTATAACTCAGCTTACTTCAGCCACAACGCCACCTATTACCGCATGACCTGCAGTGGTCAGTTCTATTACCTTTTTGATGTTTGCAACTTACCTCGTACCTTACCTCTAGATTATTTATATAATTTAAATATCGTTATATTCTTTACTTGAAGGTCCTGGTATTCCTTATTATTCTCTCGTGGATAACACGAACAACAAAGGTAAGCTGCAACCTGCAACTGCTTCTACAGTGCAGAAAAACATTTATTCTAATAACTTTTTGGATTTGTACATTTGTAGAGAAGCAAGTTTTGGAGGACAACAAAGAATTTGCCAGCATGATATCTGGTATTCAAATGCCCACCATGCGTGAAGGCGCCATCAAACTGGGCGAATATAGTAAGTTAATGCAGAAACAATGATTTATCCTTGAAGACTTTCCTCCCCTTTAGTTTTAATTTTGAGTTTACCAGCCTCTGCTTACACTTCTGATTGTATGCTCTAATTTGCTCAAAGCAATTGAAGGAACACTTTCACTTTCTCTGTCTACATTTTACTATATGTTGGCTTTGATTAGGAAATTAATTAAATATTTTCTTATTTCTAAACTGAAAAAAAATTACTCAGACTAGCTTAAAAATGAACAAACAAAAATTAATAAAAATGTGTCTTTTCTCATGGTGTGATCATTCAACCTGAAAAAAAGACAAAGAAAAACAAAGAAAAACAGGAATCTTTCATTTTAGAATTGTTCCACCAATAAAAATCTTATTCTTATGGAGAAAAATGGGAATCTTCAACAAATGGTGTTCCAAAAATATCTTCCACTTGAATATTATAACTCGTATCACTCTTTCTTTCCCTTTTTTTATTTTTATTTTTTGATGTTCATATTTTTTGACAGATCTTCCGTACCAGATGTTTTTGCCTCCAGGCTTTGATGAGTCTAAGAAGTACCCTTTGCTGATAGATGTGTAAGAATTCATTTAAAAAAAATTTAAAAAACAAAAAGATTTTTAAAGAAGGGCCAATAAACTCAGTCTGAATTTGCTCAATGTTCCAGGTACGCAGGTCCTTGCAGTCAGAAAGTAAACTCAGTCTACAGGGTGAGCTGGTCCACCTACCTGGCAAGCTCAGAGAAAATCATTGTGGCTAGCTTTGATGGAAGAGGGAGTGGTTACCAGGGCGACAAGTTAATGTATGAAATCTATAAAGGTCTGGGAACCAAAGAGGTGGAAGATCAGATAACAGCAGCCAGGTAAGGAAAGTGAGGAGGGGCTTAGACAAATCATTGCATCTCAAACAAACAGGTCCCCCCTTTGGCCCAGTAAGCTTGATAAAACTGGATTTTACTTGTTTCTGTGGCTCCCATTTGCAGAGAAACTTAGTGTAGCAGAAAAGTCATGAGTCAGTGATGACAGTGATCAAAGAGGTCCTTGTCATCCTCTAATCCATATTAAAATAATATCCTTTTTTTTTAAAGGGAATTCATCAAAATGGGGTTCATTGACAAAAGCAGAGTTGCTATTTGGGGATGGGTAAGTAGTCAAGACTTTGTGTTAAAATAATATGTTACAAAGGTTAGACACATTAAGAACATGTTAGTGCGAGTTAATGTTTCACTCTCAGGTCAGTGTGTTTGGCCTGTACTTAAGACAAGAGATGAGCTGCAGTAATGAGCTTTTTATATCCCACAGTCCTATGGAGGATATGTCACATCCATGGTCTTGGGTTCTGGCAGTGGAGTTTTCAAATGTGGAATGGCGGTTGCTCCAGTCTCCAAATGGCACTATTATGGTATATCTTTCATTGTGCCTTATTGCAGTGCATTTAATGATATGACATCATATCTGCAACTGTCTGTTTGTACCAGATTCCATCTACACAGAGCGCTACATGATGGAGCCTTCACAAAATCCTGAAGGCTATGATGTAAGTTGCACAATCAGGAATATCATGTTCTTTGTCCCGTATCAGTTATGCAATTGTCTGTAATCACCCATAAAAATTCAATCTGACTGTGTGCAGAACACAACAGTAACTGCCAGAGCCAAGAACTTCCATTCAGTGAAGTATCTTCTCGTTCATGGAACAGCTGATGGTGAGCAATTCAAGGCCTCTATATTTATGTGTATTTATTATATTTTAGGCAACAATAAGCCTGGAAACCACATATGTTTCATTTGCTCCGGCAGAATACATGCATATTTTTCAGCCATGCCCTGATTCTGTGGAAAATGCAAAAAGTCACAGGTTGAGTGAATGATGTTTTTCCATCACTCAGCACTAGTCACACTTCCTTTCATACTGCTTCCTGGAAAATCAAACTGAGAGGTTCCAGACTAATTTGAATTTTTACATTTGGTTGGAAATGTCATGTTACCAACAACCAATTTATGTGCAGAATTTTCAGAATTCTAAGGTGGTGTACCCAGAATAACATCCTTCTTGTTAAAACAAAACTCTGAATTAGTCTAAATTGAGCCTTGGATCCAGTACCAATACTACTACAGAAATACCATATATAGGTATAGCAGCTGTCTTCATTATCAACAAATTCATACAGACTGATTTAAGATAAATAGAACTAACAGCTCATAAAACATACAATACTGCTTCCAGTACAGTATATTACAAACTGTTGTGCATGCATTAGACTAAATGGGTTTGTAAGTTTATATTACCATCAGATCATACTTCCACTTTGATCAACACTTTAAGCATTTGGAAAAGTGATGACTACTATGTTACCTTTTAACAGTACCATCAGATTCCAGTCTTACTGTTCTATTTGTTTTTCTAGACAATGTCCATTTCCAGCAGGCAGCAGAGATCTCAGAAGCTCTGGTGGAGGAACAGGTGGACTTTGAGGCCATGGTGAGCAACTTGGAAAATCCAAAGGACCATTCCAGGACCAATATCATGAAAAATCCATACATATAATATTTTTTGCCTTCTTCTTTTAGTGGTATACGGACAAGGATCATGGGCTTACTGGTGCTGCCAATCAACATGTCTACACCCACATGACTCACTTTTTACTGAGATGCTTTGCATAAAGTGTGCTGAACCACCAAAATCTGTTTTCATTTTCTATAAATAAGGATATGCAATTAAAATCCATTTAAACTCATTTAATAGAAGAAATTTCATGGGTACAAAGCTGGTGATAATGCTATTCTTTGTCTATGAGTTTGTTGTTTGTTTTGGATATGTTTGTTTTGGCAATAACAGTCTTTTCAGGAATCACAGCTCTATTGTTTACTTGTGAAACCTCTATGTGATTTTTTTTTTTTTTTTTTACAGTTAATACAGTTATTGTTTCATGACCAGCAGGGAAAAAAAAGTGAAGAATGAAAAGTGAATGAAGTGTAATGAAAGGTTTTAGTGAACCCAACTTTTACTACTTGGACATCTAAGATTTGTACAATATTGTGTTATGCATAGACACATCAAAGTGACTTGACACAGTTTTATAGCATTTGTAAAATTGTTGACTGTTTGTTGTATGAAGTGTTTTCTAATGTAATAAAGAATTAAAAATGAGGAGGCGTCTTTCATGTCAAATAACTTGATTTTAAAGGCGATATAAAGCAGTGTGTCATCAGCCCAGAACAGAAGCATATAATGCAAAAATGGGCTATAAATGAAACCAAGATAATGATGATGTCACATTAGTGATTCAACCTGACAGCAAACTATAAAGATGGCATAAAATATCAACATCATCATCCAGCAGAGAAATCCTCCAAAAAGGAAATTTTCTGACAAAGCCCAAAAAAGTACACCCCTTACTATATGATTGCAGCAAAAGGGAACTTGTTGGTATGGGTCCCCAGAGTCTAGGACAGGGATTCTCAAATCCAGGCCTCGAGTGCCAGTGTCCTGCAGTGTTTAGATGTGTCCCTGATTCAACACACCTGAATCAAATGGCTGAATTACCTCCTCAGTATGCAGTCAAGTTCTCCAGAGTCCTGCTAATGACTTATATTTGACTCAGGTCTGTTGAAGCAGAAACACATCTAAAACTTGCAGGACACCAGCCCTCATGGCCTGGATTTGAGGATCCCTGGTCTAGGATGACCATTGACTTGTGTTATGATCCATGATTGTGTGCGATGTTGTTTACATGTTTGGCTCCTCCCACTAGATTAGTAGTAAGAGTGCATTTTTCTTTCCTCCCTCCAAGGAGAGAGAGAGAGAGATGTGTGGTGTGTGTGTGTGTGTGTGTGTGTGTGTGTGTGTGTGTGTGTGTGTGTGTGTGTGCCTGTGTTGACTGAGACTTGTGTACTCTGCTGACTGGCTAGTTTGGATAAGTTCCTGAGTCTGGATTGAATGATTGGATGGACAGCAGCCTCTTAGCCTCCAGCTGATTGCCACCTTAAACCTGTCCTTGTATACTCTACACCCAACAAAGCCGGCAAACTGCGAGTAGTTTTGAGTGTCTGTGTGAGAATTCTGAACTGAAATCCTTTACTGAATAGTGTGAAATTATTTGTCCTCCTGGTACTGCTATTGTAAGTCAAAAGCATTTTGTAAATATTTTTTTGTAAATAGAAAAATCCACTGTACATACTGAGCACTGCGGCAGTAGGAGTGGAGAGACATTTTTGTTGAAATGCTTTTTGTCTTGTTAACTGGTCAGAAGCATAGATGAGAGAATAGTGTGGAGTTTGGTTTGTTTTGGGTGTTTTGGGTGTTTTTTTCTTGTAATTTCCCTCTATTTTTGGTTAGGGAAGAATATGGAACTTTAGAAACTTTTGTTTGTTGTTTTGGCACTGCTCTGCTCTAAAGAAAATAAACTGCTGCTTAGCATCTTCAGTTTTGTGTTGCTGGCCTTTTCTTTATAGTTTGAGTGGGGACTTGTGCCTCATGTTATGTCTAAGTTACTCCCAAGCCGAGGATGTAACATTTGAAAAATCTGTCATTTAATTTAAAAAAATGACATTACCAGCTCTGTGGTGTAGTGGTCAACATATTCATATTTCATGTGAAAGATTCCTGGTTCAAGACTGGGATGAGACATAAGTCCAGGCTCAGGGGGTCACAAGCTTGTGTACTAGTGTTGGTCCCCACCCTGGGTTAGAGGGAGGGTTGTGTCAGAAGGGACATCTGGTATAAAATCTGTGCCAAATCAAACACATGTCTCCACCTTCTGTTGTGGCTCCTTGGGAAAGGGGTCACCACAGTACCTATCTGCAGGTCTCGTTGATATTCAGCTTTATTATACAGTATAGACCCAAATGACAAGGAATAGTCCAGGGCATATGATGCCTCTTTGGGATTTCCTGACCCCTGGTAATCCAGCCTTAGATTCAAGTCACCAGGAGAATGTAAACATGGGCAATAGTGTTGTCAGAACAATGTGCAGATTAGTTTATGTTTAAATCCAGCACCTGAATAAGATTTTGGACTGTGTCTGTTCCCAGACCACAAAAAAAACAATTTAATCATAAAAATTCAATTCACAATTCTCGACCGCACCAAAGAGTAAAATGGCTAACTGTGAACTATTAAACATTTGCTCGCCCTCTACTGTTTGTAAATGATTTAATAATTAATCAATATATTGATTTATTCTGCCTTACAGAAACCTGGTAACAGCAGGATGAACATGTTTAAATGAATCAATATGCCAGATTCACACTAACTGCCAGTATCCTCAAAGTGCAAGTCAAGGAGGAGGAGTAGCTGCAATCTTCCTCTCCAGCTCATTGATTAACCATAGACCCAGACAGGGTTTTAGATTATTTGAAAGCCAGACTCCTAGCTTTGTCCACCCTAATTGGAAAATTAGGTTTTATTTTACTCATTATTTATTCGTTATTTTATTCGTTTTTGTCTATCATCCACCTGGTTCTTACTCTGAGTTTCTGTCTGATCTCTCAGAATTTTTATCTGATTTAGAGCTCAGTTCAGATAAAATCATTATAGTGGGTGATTTTAACATCCATGTAGATGCTGAAAATGGCAGCTTCAACACTGTCTAATTTATTATTAGACACAGTTGGCTTCTCTCAAAATGTAAATGAGCCCATCCACCACTTTAATCACACTGGAGATCTTGTTCTGACATGTGGCATACAAGCTGAAGATTTAATAATATTCCTGTTCAATTATTCCTTGATAACATTTAAATTTACTGTAATGGAATTTTTAGCAGTGGGGAATAAATTTCATTACAGTCAATATCTTTCTAAAAGTGTTGTAATTAAGTATATAATTCCTCTTCAATGTCATATATATATATATATATATATATATATATATATATATATATATATATATATATATATATATATATATATATATATATATATATATATATATGTAGGTTAGGGCTGGATTAGGTGACCCTGAACCCTCCCTTAGTTATGCTGCTATAGGCCTAGGCTGCTGGGGGGGGGGTGTCCCATGATGCACTGAGTGTTTCTTCTTCACTCACCTCTTTTCACTCTCTGTGTGTTTATATATCACCCTGCATTTAATCATTAATTATTATTAATCTCTGGCTTTCTTCCACAATGTGTCTTTTGTCCTGTCTCTCTCCCCTTACCTCCCAGACCGGTTGTGGCTGATGGCTGCCCCTCCCTGAGCCTGGTTCTGTCAAAGGTTTCTTCCTGTTAAAAGGGAGCTTTTCCTTCCCTTTTAACAGGAAGGAAGAGTTTTTCCTGTTCCTGCCAAGTGCTTGCTCATAGGGGGTCCTCTGATTGGTTGAGTATTCTGTGTATCATTGTAGGTTCTTCACCTTACAATATAAAGCTCCTTGAGGTGATTTGTTGTGATTTGGTGCTATATAAATAAAACTGAACTGAATTGAACTGAATGCCTTGTTGTATTTGATGGGTCAACACTCAGTGTCAGAATAAAGTTGTTGAAATTCAGTGTGTCAAAGTGAAAACTTTCAGCCCTGATCCTGTACTGATAAACCTTAACATCCAGCATATTAAATATCTGGCACAGCTCTATGTGTGAAAGTCATTTACTGTAACAGCAGCAACATATGTGCATACTGAACTTTAGCAAATATTGGGCCTTGTTAAATAGAGATACCTGCAACTGATGCAAAAGAAAAAAAATCAATATTTCCGATCTTTCAATTCTGATCGGAAGAATCCACAAACACCTTCCAGTTATGACGGCACACGTATCACTTCCAATCATGATGACACAGTAGCACATAAAGCATCTCCCCAACTTTCTGTTTGACAGGATGAGCTGTGGTTGTTTGATCTCAACACCGAAGGACCACCTGTCATCACGCATGAATGGCACCTTTCCTTCATGAGCAAATGGTTGGTTCATCTATTCAGTCAACAGGCCCTGTGTGTAATGGGTGTGTCTAATAGGTTTAGAGTAACCGGTGGGACTGTTACTCTAAGAGTGGGAAAAATGACCCACCTATGAAGCTCCGCTTTCAGTATATAAGGCTGCATAGAGAGAGAGGGTGGTTAGATACAAACACCAGCAACAAGCAGTGGAACTAACAGCTGTTGTTTGAAAAGAAAGAAGAAAAGGTGAGTTTGCCTAGTGCTTTCCCTTAAACCATCCGAGCCACTGAGTCTTTGTTTGTTTTGTTTAATTTCATTTTTTGTGTTTTCCCCTGTTACAGGTTACAACCATGAAAAGCATTCATTCCCTGGCTGGCATCCTTCTGGTCCTCGGCTTTGTCCAGAGCAGCTGGCAGGTTCCTGTGCATGACGACAGCCTAAGGTACAATGAAAGACTTATTTAACATAAAGCTATTTTAGTACCCCTGTTTTACAAAAGTTCAGTTTAGGGAGGGGAAAGAGAAGAGGAGAGAGACAGGAAAGGCAAACTATGGGAGAGAAAGTCAGAGTTTAATAATTGCTAAATATTAAATACAGTAGTGGTGTATAATCACACAGAGAGGGAGAAGCACTCAGTGCATCATGTGAAGCTTCCTAGCATCCTAAGCCTATTACAGAATAACTAAGGGATGGTTCAGGGTCATCCAATCCAGCCCTAAGTATAAGTTTCATCAAAAGGAAAGTTTTAAGCCTAATCTTAAAAGTAGAGCGAGTGTCTGTCTCCCGAATCCAAATTGGGATCTGGTTCCGTAGTAAAGGGGCCTGAAAGCTGAAGGCTCTGCCTCCCATTTTACTTTTACAAACTCCAGGAACCACAAGTAACCCAGCAGTGTGAGCACAAACTGCTCTGTTAGGATAATAAGTTACTATGAGGTCTTTAAAATATGACAGGGCCTGATTATTCAAGATACTGGATGTGAGAAGATGTCTGTGCAACATTTTGGAACACTGCAAAATTAGCCTGAATTAAAAATTTTAAATAAAAAAATAATAATGTTTGTTATTATAGTGTAAATTATTAAGTGCATCAATTATAAGATGACCTGATGCTGACATCCATTTTTTTCTGGGAAACATGACATAGTTTATGTGTGACCGGATTATCCTTCTAGGGGGGCTACATTTTGTCACAGGGCCCCATTTAAACCCTGAAATACATCACTTTACTGTAGGATCCTATACCACTGGAACTCTAGAGCCAAAATAATGAGGTGATGGATTCATTTGTGGATTGACAGAAAATGAATGACAACTTCAAAAATAGTTTCTCATTTTTTTGATTGTTGGTTAGGAAAAATTAAGCAGCATATTTTCTTGAGAACACTAAATAATCAAGTTGTTTCTAATGGTGATGGAATATAGCAGCCTTTTCTAAGGTTTTCTGGTATACAGGATTTATATTCTAAATCTGGAAAATAATTTTTTTTTTACCACAGTCTCCATGCTAGATTTGAGTCTCTGAATCTGTAGATGCCATGGAAGTGCTTCACTGGTACCTACTTTGTTCTCCCTGCTGCAGTTTTGAGGCAGACGACACATTAACTGATGAGCCTGTGGAGCTGCTGAGCATGAAGAGACACTCAGAGGGAACTTTCTCGAATGACTACAGCAAATATCTGGAGGACAGGAAGGCACAGGACTTTGTTCGGTGGCTGATGAACAACAAGAGGAGTGGGTGAGTGTGAAAGCACTCATGACAACAGAAAACATTAGGTCAGAGCACTAGAACTGATCTTTTTTATTAATGTGTAAGCAGTCTTTTATCTTGTAGTGTACCATTTACTTTATATACACATTGGTTCTCAGACTAGAGCCTGGCCCCCTCCAAAGGGAGGGCAAATCATAGGGCTCATAAGAATATTAATGTTACAATTGTAGTATTAAAAAAAAAATATATATATATATATATATCAAGTGTTATGTGTCTGTGTTTTTTAGTGCTGCAGAGAAGCGCCATGCAGACGGCACTTTCACCAGCGATGTAAGCTCCTACCTGAAGGACCAGGCAATCAAAGACTTTGTTGCCAAGCTCAAGTCAGGACAAGTCCGAAGAGAGTAGGCTGACCCCCCCTTCCTTCTCGTCCATCTCCTCCTACAGTATCAAACCCCCCTAAAGCGGCCTGCCTGTGTCTGATTCCACCTCGATGATGACAGAAAATGAGAGAACTTGAGCTAATCTGCTGATTCTTGTTGCTCCTTCGTCCTTTTCCCGCCCTTCCTTTGCCTTTTTTCCCCCCTTAGCATTCCTTGTGATTGTGCTAAAATAAATCACATGAACTTTTCCACTGTGTTGATCATATCTTGCCACACTATACAATGAGACATCAAACATGCAAACAGACGATGCAATCTTGAAATGATTACATTAAAACACTCACTTTGCCTATGATGAAAATAATCAAAAGGAAAAACTGATGATTGTTCCAGTACGGATCAAATATTACAGCTAAATTGGCAGGTTTCCAGATTGTGGGGTTACTGACCTGTATGGGGCAGTGTTTAAATCGTTTGCCTGTGTACATACTCAGATCTGAAATGGAAAGGCGGGGTGAAACATTCAACAAGAGGCATGTAGATGGAAGCTTCACCAGTGATGTGAACAAGGTGCTGGATTCCATCGCTGCCAAGGAATATTTACTCTGGGTCATGACTTCCAAGCCTTCAGGGGAAAGGTAACATCAATTCATCACAGCTGATTTGATAAATGCTCAAGGTTAGAGGTCTGTTTTTACTGGCTGAGCGCTGGTGTGACTGTGATTTTCCTTCTTTGCAGTAAGAAAAGACAAGAGGATGAATGAGAGCCTGGTCGAGGGCTCCCCCTGCATGCTGCAAACAAAGCCATATATGGGAGGAATAGGAAGCCATACTGCTTTGCATGATGTAATGCCAAAACAATATTTAAGTTTTTTTTGTTTTGTTTTCACTTTATTGTGAATGTGATGCAAAGACACAAAACCTCTTCCACAGAATTTACAGTACACCAGAGAAGAAATGAGATTTTCTATGAATTTAAATTATTTTCTATATTTTTAGCATAAAAACAAGAACACAAAAAAGCTCAATCTCAGGTAGACCTATGGAAAGCAAGTGTAATTTATAATTGTCATTGAATATTAATAATCTGCTCTGCAAAATAAAGTTTTTGAGTCATAGTTTGTTTGCAGCTTTAGTCCTGTTTGATATTGCAAACATAGGTGTCACAGATGAGCTTCACAGAAAATGGATTAGCCTGCACAGATATGTGGTTGAGGAAGTATCCAGACTCTTTACTGAAGTAAAAGTGCATTGACCAATACTGCAAAGCATCTGTATTTATAGGTTAGTTCAGTAAAAATGTGTAAGTATAATTACAAAACATTTAAAAGGTATTAAAAATTTTAAAGTAATTGTAATTACAAGCTCATATAAGCTGCTATTTTGTACCCACTTCAAAATATTAATATGTAAAGAAAGCAAAAAGTTAATTATGTCTGTGAAAACTTTTGTGAGAAACATTAACTCAAATGTCAAGAGACAAGTGGTTAACACACTGGATCCCCAGCTTGTGCTGGTCCCAAGCCCAGATAAATGGGCGGGTTGCATCAGGAAGCATTAGCTCTGGCTAATGCATCAGACTGGGGAAGAAATCTGATTTAAGTCACTCTGAATGTGGTATGGTTGTTGGTGCCAGACAGGCTAGTTCTGAGTGTTTCAGTTTCTGAAACTGAAACACTCAGACCAGCCACATAACCACACAACAATCTCCAGGGTTTACAGAGAATGGTCCAAAAAAGAGAAAATCTCTCTCAGTAATTCAGTAATTACTAATTCAGTAAAAAACATCCACCAAAACTGAACACCAGACTGGGAAAAAAAAAAAACATTGGCTGGTCTGATCAGTCTTGATTTCTGCTGCTACATCCACATGGTAGAGTCTGAATTTGGTGTTAACATGAAAGGTGGTGTCGGTGGTGGTGGTGGTGATGGTGTGGGGGATTATGTTCCACACTTTGGATCTTTTATTACAAATTAAGGATCATTTAAATGCCAGAGCCTACCTGAGTATTGTTGCTGACCATGGCCATCCTTTTATGTACCCACTGTACCCATCTTGTAATGGCTGCTTACAGCAGGAAAGCACATGATGCCACAAAGCTCAACTCATCTCAAACTGGTTTCTGGAACATGAGTTCACCGTGCTCAAATGGCCTCCACAGTCACCAGATCTCAATCAAGTACAGCAACTTTGGGATGTGATAGAATGGGATGTGCAGCCAACAAATCTGCAGCAACTGTGCGATGCCATGGTGTCAATATGGATCAAAAGCTCTAAGGAATGTTTTCCAGCACCTTGTTGAATCTGTGCTACAAAGAATTAAGGTCATTCTGAAGGTAAAAGGGGGCCCAACCCAGTCCTAGCAAGGTGTACCTAATAAAGTGGTTGGTGAGTGTGCTGTTTGTGTTGTGGAAAGTCTTGCTAAGGCAGTGTTTCTCAGACTGTGGGGGTCATGACAGGTGGGGAGCGAACGACCTGGGAGGAAAGTCACGCAGAACAGATGTTGAACATCAGATTAATTCTCACAGCAGAACAAGAACGCATTAGCAGGTGCGTTAGCACAGTGACCAGCGAAACTCTCCACATAGAGCCGTTGTGCCTCCGCTTTGCCACCGAGGGGTCGCTCACTGACCTTTGACATCAATGTTGGCAAGGAGTGAGAAAAAAATAAATCCACAGCATTCCTGCAGTTTAATGTCTTTACTTGCACGCTCTCTCTCTTTCGCATTCTCATGAAACAAATTACAAGTGAAGAATGAACTGATTGTTATTTATACAGGTGGCTTAAATTATCTAACAGAAAGTATACAGCTATTACTACCAAATTTAAGGCAGAATTCCACACAGAAGTGGTCAATGATACCAATATAATTTTGACCCATTATTAGTTTGTCTAATCAACTAAGAACCATCAGTTAGACAATGGGAAAATAACATCTACAATAAAAATCAGAATTTAACACTGACTTAATGCTAGTAATATATAAGTTACATTTTACATGAATAAAATATTCTATTTATTATACATTGTTAAGACTCTTTACTGTTATTACATGTTGCCCTTCCCAGAAAAAGGTATTATTGCATTTCTAGAACCACGGTCCTGCAGCAAGACAGTCAGTGTTTCACCGGCATGCAGGTGTTTATATTTTTTTTAAAGAAACAGTTAGCTTCAGATGTAACACACTGAGGGTCATTTGGAGAGGAGATCACATGTCCATGGATGACACTTACTGACAGGATGGCGGAGAGTACGCAAGTGGAAAACATGGAGCTTTCTGTACAGTCACTCAAAAGTTCAGCATTGTCCAATTTGAGGCAAAAGCCAAGGTCAAATAGCAAGACATACCAAAAGTTCCCAAACTATGCTACCATGCTAGCTTGAAAATGTGATTTCGCAAAAGCCTCCAAAAAAAAAAAAAAAAAATCTCACTGAAAGAAATCAGAAAATACTTTTATTTAGTTTCTTTGTTTCTGAGAGTTAGATTAAGGGATGGATGTCTTCTGTGAGCAATTAATATGACGCAATTACTAGCAAGGAATAGTAACACCAAAAATGTTGTTTTTAGACTTAAAGTTATATACAAATTAAGAAATAAGATATAAAGTGTGAGTTAGCAATCTTTTTTTTGTGGTTATTTTTAAACAGAAACATGATAGCTGTTTCATCGTTTTCACTAGCTATGCTAAGCTAAATCAACTAGCTGCTGGATTTAGCTTCATATTTAGGTCAGTCCCTTCATCCGACTCTCAGCAACAAAGCTAATTCTAAGTCAGACTATTTCTTTAAGTTTCTGGGGAAATGCTTTTTTACTAGAGGAGAGAAATTTATATGTGAAACAACAATGGAAAAGATATGAGTGGTCACTTTCACAAAAACATTTAGATATACATACAATATATAAAATGTATATTTAATACTTTCAAAAAAATTACTTTTTGCTTTATAGCCAACTCTTTTAGATACCAGTGCTATAGATTAAATTGGCAAATATCTACTTTTTTCAGTCTACTGTATTGTGAGGCGCTAGATACAACGGCAGCATTAAATGCTGAACATAGAATCAGTTATTTTGTGGTTTGCTGTAACCTTGTTAAAAGGACAACTAGTAGTTGTTGGAAAAATATAAAAACATACAAAATACAAACAAAAGAAAGTTTAAAAATTGTTTAAAATTGCTCCTAAATTGGCCCATAGACACAGCAGTTACTGTAGCTGTCATGACTCTGGCATCCTTCTGTTGCTGGTATCACCAAATACTGATATACACAGAAAAAAGAACACAGGTGTGTCTCAGTTTCCCCTCGTTATTACAGTTTCTAATAAATATTCTTTGTTTTACACGACTTACACAAAGACTTACATGACAAAAAAACACAGTGTAGCACAGTACAAAGGTGGCTGAGTGTGGCACGGTATACTTGTTTGTTGATTTACTTGTTGACAGCACAGTGGTTTTGCCAGTATGTGTCATCACAAACTTGTCTCCCTGTCCAAGCTCTTGTCATGCCTCCGCCGTTTGTGACGCTTTTCGCTGCTTCTGGAACTGCATGGGGGGGGGGGGAGAAATTAAAACCAAATAAAAATATTACAAAGAGATAAAAAAGTAAAAGAGAATTTCAGTGGCATGCATGCATGCAAATTTCTCTCATACAGTTTTATAGCAGTCTACCCCAACCTTTCAATATCGTTCAAATACAGTAACTAGTAAATGAGACACAACTATTACAGCATGCCAAGGCCACATTTGGCATCAACAAAACATCAGTGAATAGCATGCACACCTAAGCCATGCTGTCAATCCAGTTCAACAGCCATCACCTGAATCACAACTTGCAGGACATATTCATCGTGCAACAATAGGCATTAAAAACATTTAGGATGAGACTCGCTGTGCCAAAGGGGCCACCTCAGAACTGCTTACCTTTGGGATATCAGCTTCTGAGAGGTTAGGAAGGGGAGCTTAGGGGTGGGATGAAATGAGAGAGGCAGGCAGGAAATTCTATGTTAGTCTGCTCAGTGGGAAATCTGCAAGGGCAGGACTGCTCCTAAACAAACACACTAGCTTGTCAGCTTCTTGGGAAAAGTAAATATTCCTTAATAATAAACACCTGCCACTGCTGCTTTCCCAAACCTTTTGAGATTTGAAGCCTGCAGGAGCCGTCTTAGGATCTTGATCAATATGTAGTATTTGTTCTCTGCTGTGTGGGAGATCTGGAAATCTGAGTAATGTAAATACGTGGCTAACCTTTTAGCGCTTGGTTCCTTTTTAGCATTCTCAGCAGGGTTGACACTCTTCCACACATTCCCAAAAGACCCTTTGGACATCTCATCAGTGATGTTCACGGTGGCTGGGTCACTCCTTCAAAGATGCATTGCAGAAAAAAACATAATTTCACTGACTGTATGAGGTTTTCTCGAATGTAGCACAAGCATGTACACAATAGGTATGTCTGCACCCGCTAAAGATAGAGCTATGAATAAGCTCACATATATCCACAATGTTGATAACAGCTCAGGTAAAAAATATTTCCACTGATTATTTTATCAGAGCAAAACAGAGAATTTGGACATAGCTTTATATAAATAAAAAAGTATAACCATAATGCAGGCCTCAAGTTATTAATTTGCTCTGTTGTTTTTGTGTTTCATCATTAAAACCTAGATTAAGGAAAGACACTTCATCTTTCTTTTGTCTAGAGAAAGGTTATATGAAAGGAAATAATACTGACCCCAAAACATTATTTATTGAATGGGATACGATAAATGAACAACAATTTTGAGCAAACTATTCCCTGAATGGCATTAACCCTCTGAGGGCTAACTCATCACAGACTTAATCACTAGTCTTAGACCCTTAACCCCACGTATTTGCATGGCTGGGTTTGAAACTATACATGTACAAACGCTACACATGCTTATCCAAAAGACTTACTTATAGTGTCCCTCAAGTGGCACTTGTACAATGCCTTCCTCCTCTGCAATAATACTGTGTTCCTCCTGTAGGAAGAAAAAAATCTGCTGTAGTGGCAGAAATGTGAAGATATCAAAGTTCTTCTAAACAGTGGTCTATTACCACACCTCTTGCGCAGCATCCTCTAGTTTCTTCTTTTTCCACTCTGGCATCAGGTCATCCAGCCAGCTCAGGTCTCTCTTGGTGAAAATAAAGTCCAGCAACTTGCGAATAAACACTAGGGCCAAGACCTGGAGCAGCAGAAATAGACTGACATCAAGGAGTCATGTTCATTAGGTGCACAAACGCATGCATACATGAACACACTTAGGTTACCATCATGGGGAAAACAATGGCAGCTTTGGAGGTCTTGATGATCCAGAGGAGGGCCAAGCAGCTGAGCTGGATGATAGTAAAGAGATGGACCTTCCTCAGAGGGACGTGACGAAGGTAGATAAAGTCTGGCTGATGTTTGGCAGGCATGCCAAACAGCCTCAGCCGGTCAAAGAACTGCACAGATGCATAAGGATAAATAAGAATTTTCCCTGAAAGCTTTTCTGGATTATTTGTTCTAAAAAGAAAAAAAAATACCATGGCCACACTTCAGCTTACCTGAATGCCTCTGAGCGAGGAGGCCCCCATGTAAAGAAAGACTCCATATAACACGGGCATGGGAATAAACTGGATACAGACAGAAAAGCATTTCCAATATAAGCAAAAGCTTAGTTAAAAATGAATCTGTAGCCCCTTGGGCCCATCCATGACAGTCACTATTCCCCCTCAGCTGAATTCGATGCTTTTATGGTCACAGTCACAGTCAATGACCCCCAACTCATGGCCCTGTGGGCCACAGTGGGTAGATGTAGGTAAACAGTTGGGCTGTGGTGGCAGGGCAAACCCACACTTATCCCATGTGAGCCCCAAGTGGGTGTGCTCACACAGGGCTAACAGCAGTTTTGCCCTTTGGGTTTTGCCTGGGCACCCCTTAAGGGCTCCAATCACTGTTTTCTATGGGCAACCAGTAGTGAGTTTGCCCATAGAAAACCCATGTGGGACCCATATACCTGTAGGCTAGCTAATGAAGGGCCCATAGCAATTTTCCCTTTTGGTTTACCTTGAGAGACATTCACACCCCTATGGTTTAGCCCATGCAGGTCCCACAATAATGTTACCCCTTAGGGGCCCCAATCACTGTTTTCTATGGGCAACCAATAGTGAGTTTGCCCATAGAAAACCCATATATGGGCCCCATGTTTGGTGGAAGCCGTCCTACTATGTGGTGAATTCATTAATCCACTTCAACACCTACAGAAAAAATCTCACCTGTTTTGTACACTAGGCATCAAAGACAGATATTTTTGCACTTTGCAATTCTGGCTACATTTCTCTATGAGCATACTACGGACGTATGGTTGTAATTAGTTACCAATTCATGATGTGGTTTCAAGTAGGTGGCCCAGTATATACAGTAGGTTATAAATATACAGAACTGCCTCAGGCAATATAGTTTTAAATGTACATCTTAGCAATACAGTTTTAAATGTGTACTTTAATGTGGGACAAATACAACTGTTCACAAAAGTGATGGCATAAATGTACTTTTGTTTTGACTCAGACTCTGAGAGTCTCCATGTCTGTCTGTTCTTTCAGTGTCAAGTTTGTATATTTGAGTCTGTCTCAATGTTTCAAGTTCTCTTTCATGTTTTATTTTGATAGTCTCTAGTCTTGTGTGCTTTGTATTGAGTTTAACTTCCCTTGTCTTGTTATTCCTGATTTGTTACTGCTGTGTTTCCCACCCGTTTCCTCTACCTGATTTACTGTCCAAGTCTCCCCCTTTCCTTTCTTGTGTCCTCCCTCATGGTTGTGGTGTCCCTGCTCCATGTTTTCCAGTTCTTTGTTTCCCCATACCTGAGCAGCTATCAAATTTACTTTGTATTCTTGCACGTAACAGCATTAAAGCTGCTTTTGAGTTGATTCCTGCCTCTTAAGTCCAGCATTTGGGTACACAGTATGCCTGCAACACAACTGTTATATAACAACTGCATGGCGGATCACAGCAGTACTGACAGTACATTTCTGTGTTCATGGATTGATCACTCCAGGCCCATTAATGAGCACACACCAGAAAAAATTGCTGCCACTGATTTTCAGTCCAGTTCTTGTGCAATTTGGGATCCCTCAGCCATTTCCCTTCCTTACAAATGGCTTGTTGACAGCCAATCTTCTACAGAGACCATTTCTGATGAGTGGCTTAACAAAAAAAAGAAAAAAGAAAGAAAAATATTCCAGTTAAAGTCCAAAGAAAAACTTTGAAAGCCCTTCAGAAAGCCTGGAGAATTATTGCTTGAGACCATGTTTTTAAAAAAATGCCAAGAAACTCTGGCTCCTAGGAGGTAAAAAATATAGAAATGAGGAGTGGCTCAAGACTTTCGCACAGTACCATAATTTGGTGTGACATCTTCCTCTCGCATATGATTTAATTTTTTTTCATCAGTTTTTGACACCTCAAGATGCCCTCACTGTGAATTCTTTTTTAATAAACACTCATTTTTAATATTGTTATAAGGATTAAGGAATGAATGGTGAAAATAAGGCTTCTGTTTATCTACCTTCAGCATGGAGGTCATGAAGACAGAGCATCCCATCAGGGTAAAGATCATGAGGCCGGTGAAGCGCTGCTCTCGGATGCCCAGGAACTTGGGCTGCTCTCCAGGGGCCGAGCACTCTGATTCTAGCTTCAGGCTATTCACGTGGGAGATGGAGAGCACAGTGGCGGCTACGAACCACGGCAAGCCCATTACTGAGCACACACCAAGCATCACCCCCACCACAAACAGGTCCAGGTGATAGCCACAACCTTTCTGTAAGGGCAGGATGGAGGACACTGGGATTTAGATATTTAGATTTAGGTTATTGACCCTCTTCAGGGCAAAGGTTGGGGTAACCCTTGGGCTTATAGGAATTCATTATATAGACCACAATTAAAATGGCTTCTGTATATCAGTGTGAGCAGCTGAATTAATGAAATACCTTTAGTTTGTGTTCCTTCCTGTTGATGATAACGGCTGTGATCTGCTGGTCCATAAAGATGAGAATGGTGCAGAGCAGAGCAGGAATGGAGGTGATGATTGTGGTCCACCAGGGGTTGGGCCCCACAGGGTTTATAAGCCAGCCTCGATCATCCCTGGTTGGCTAGGGAAACAGAAAAAAGAATATTTGATTTAAAAAATAATAAAATATAAATAATTTTAAAAAAAAATCTGTGCCGTCGTTCCTCCCCCCTGACGAAGCCGATGGGGGATCAGAGCTATTTGTCTGTCTGCAAGATTTGTGCTAAAACTACATGCTGAAGCATAAACAAAAATGAAATAAAATAAAATATTTTGATGTGTATATAGATCACTTTAATTAAAACAGAAAACTAGGGCAGTGGACTTGGATAAATAATAGATTTTAATGTAAACTTTGACATGTAAGATTCATGTGGACTTACTTTGAACTTGTTGGGGACCTGTAATTTAGGTGAGGGGATCCCCACGGCATAATCTATAAACACCATACTGAGGATAGTGATGAAGACAGCGAAGTCGCTGATGATGGACCGCACCTAAAGGAAACAAAGACATACTATTCAGAGAGAAGTATGCTACAAGGACTAAGATCTGCACATATTCCATTGCATTACTGTGCAAGCTTGTAACTGCTTTACTCATTCAAACTACCCTGAACAGGTAATAAATCTTTTGTTTTTTGTTTTTTTACCTTTCCATTTTTTCTGTCTTTTTTTTTTTAATAGTTTGTTTGGCCATCGGGTTTTTTTTTTTGGTGATTTATTTTCATTAATTCTTTGATGTATTAAATTTAATGTGTTCTTTGTCGTGTCTACTCTGATTAGTCCAGTCTGACAGAGGCCTCATTGGAGAGCAAGAACTGTTTGTCCTATTTTTGTATTTCATTTGAGTCAGTATTCCAATACATTACATCATATTACAAAGAGCTTATTAATCACTTAAGATCCTAGCCACTTTTAAAATCTCTAAGAGCTTTCCTTAGAGTCACTGAGTAACAAGTGCACAAAGGCCGATATGAATTAAATTAGAGAGTAAATAGCATCCCTGTACCAAAGAGTCAGTGAAGTAATTTATCTAAGTAATTTGTTGTTATAATAAATTTACTAAAATAAATTTAAAAAATGTATATGCATTCAGTCAAGATTACTATTCAGGGTTTGCTTATATTCTGTTTTTACTTTGGTTCAACAATTTCTTATGTTTTGTTGACTACGTGGCCCTTTGGATTGGTTGATTTTCTTCTGAATATGTGTGTATGACAAACAATCCAGTCTCGTTTTGCTTCATGACATTTATTGGACGAGGGGCCAGGCTTGTTTTGTTGAAGTAAATTAGCTGGAAGCTATCAGTACAGTGTTCAGATCTTTCACCAGATTTTTGGCCTCGATGTACTGTTCTTCATCCAGGCTACAGTGTAGCATCGATCACCACAAGGTGGCGCCAGGACACTACAGATTAGTGTGGCAGCATCAGGCCACACAGGCTTGTGAGCATCATCCCAATGATGAATCATAGAAATTGTACAGACTGCCCACAAAGACTGCAGAATATTTGCAGTGTCTAACACAACCAACTGACGGCAGCACAAGTTACCAGTTACAAACATTTCAAAGGAGTTGGTAAAACATTTGTACCTTTGTGGGGAAGTAGCGGCTTGTCTTGAACTCCTTGAGAAAAGCGGACATAAAGACAGTGGAGAAGAACAGGACCACGCACCAGAAGAGGACGTCAGGAATGTAGGGGCCATGGGAACCACAGGCACTGCCCTCAAACTCCCCGTGCAACATCTCGCACTCCTACTGGCCCCAGAGGACACAGTGATGATGACGATGACATGATGATGATGACGGTGGTGGTGATAAACAGGGTGATGAGCAGGAGAAGGAGGAAAGCAGGGATAATGATGCCAATAAAAATTATTAGAGCGACAGTGGGGATGATGGTTGTCGGTGTCAGTGATGAATTAGAGAATTCTGACTACCAAGAGTCAGGCACATTCACCAGTCATTTTCTTTACCACCTCTGTAGTGCATGATTCATTTATTTGCATACAGCAGGGGCCTCACCTGACTTCCACATCTAACATGTGTAGGAGTGATGCAACACGCTGCCAACAGCATGACTGCTAAGTGACACGAGTACTCACACTGCATCTGCACTCTCATTCTGCACAGCTAGATCCTATGAAATCCTGCCCACATGTTCCTAATCCCTGCATAGTCGTATGACGCTTGATGGAGCAACGTGAGGGCTGAGTGCAACACAACACTGAGGACTGCAAGAGATGTCCCCATCTTTCTAGGTATTTTGTTTTGGTGTTAGATTTAATTGCTGAATGAGAAGTTTCTGCCCAGGTTGGCCTTTCTTCTCCTTAGCATCAGCCATTATTTCAGGCAGTATCTGCAGATGTTTTGCTGTAACTTCCTCAAGCTGTGCTTACCTTGACCTCCAGCATGGTCCAGTTGACCTGAGAGGCTGTGATGTTTCTCTCTTCCCAGAAGTGCAGAGTCTCATTGCTGGGGTCCCTGGGCTCCACACAAGAACATCTGTGGAGGATAAATAGATTTAGTTTTCTTGAGTAATTACAACAGAACAAGATAAATATACTGAAATGAAATAAAATATCATCTGACAGGCACTTCCTGAATCACTTAAGATTTGTTGTCATTAAGTGACACTACTAATTGTCTACAGAGCAACTGCATAGAAACTTAAAAGAAAATGTGCATACATACATCCATATATATAATATCTATACCGATACTGTAGTGATTAGCTGACCAAAGCATCTAAATGGAAACTAATAGTCTAAACTCTAAATGCATACAAGTTCCATAATGCTGCTATAACCCATCAAATAAATATTTTAAGGCTACAGATTGGATTTGAACCCTAACCATTTAGAGAGAGAGAGAGAGAGAGAGAGAGAGAGAGAGAGAGAGAGATGAGCAAATTTCTACCACAGCATCTTTTCCTTGGACTACAAACCTCTAAAAGAATGTAGTTTTTTCAACCATATGGACTAAGGTCAAAACTAAACTCGTCTTTCCAAGGTAGTGCTGTCTAACTTCAGGAGTGGGGCTTGTAGTGCTTAATATTTCTATTAGGTCTATTACTAATTATGGTCAATCTCCATAATAACTCCTAATATTTCTCTGCTTAGTTTAAGGCTAGTACTCAGTGAGTTTTGAATCAGTTTTGCGACTGCTGTTCCAGCGTTGACTCAGTGACCCAATTTGCAATTCATTAGGGGAGGCAGTGTCAAAGTGTCCTTGGACAACAGCCTGAGCCTCAAACTGCCCCGCTGCATCCACCGACGCATGAGTGTGTCTGTAATCGAGAAAATGTGTCCGTATTTGTTTCCTGTGAGCTTTTGTCTTAAATTGTCTTCTGTGATCAGCTTGTCAAATCATTTGTAAAGCGAACTGCTCTAACCTCCATGAAAGTGTAACAAGCAAGTTAAAGACAGATTGGCTGTGCTTTGACTAAACAGAAATAAATAATTCTTTACCTGATTTTAGACCGTGCTTCAACATAGAAACTTTGATTTTTCTTTTTATATAAAGCATTTGGATCAACAGCAGCCTAAAATGGCTGAGATGTAGCTGTACATATCCATAAATGCAAACACAGATTAGTTCCTGCTGCACACCCCTTTGCCACTGGCCAGCAACTTGAGCATACCCACTCACCTTTGACTTTGCTCAAAGACAGCAAAACTAGAATAATTTAAAAAAAAATGTAGCCACATTGGAAATAAAGTCTGAATAATCTAAAGCATATCATGCTTAGTTGAGTTTTTAACTAAATGTGGCCATAATTTACAAAATTAATGTCATGCCATATTAATAGACCTGAAACTAGAAACTAAGAAAAATGTTTAATGAGGCCATAAATTAATTGAGAATTAGGGTTGTTTCCACAGAATACAAACCAAACAGGATGCGCGATAGCCCTTGAGATGCCACCAACTGTGCCAAATAACCTGCAGGCAGCCGCCATATTGGATTGCTCCCACGGCAGTGTGAATGAATAAACAGCTGCACTTTTTTATGGAGCTGTTTTCCCTGCCTGAAAGCCATATATTTAACTTGAAAGTCATCCATTCATTCGTTTCTCCTGTAAAAGCGTTGGTTTTTAATACAGTAAAACTTGAGTATAAAGTTTAATAATAATAGTTTAATAATAATAATATTTATTAGGCAGGGTGATCAGTTTCAATGTATGCATGTTTTGCACATATGCCACATAAAATTAGGATGTTTTCGTGACATGGATTTTCATTAAATTTCTAATATCCACATTGAATATCTAACATTTTCATGATTTTCAATCAGTCAATACAATAGGAACAAAAAAGGGAAACATCAGGCATTTTGTAGATGTATTTATTATATACCATGGACTTGTTCATGTAATTCTTATACATTTCAGCAAGTAAAGGCAGTAAATGAAGGATATGTTGAGTTTATAGTACAGTATATACAAATGATTTGTTTTATAGTAAAATTTAGCATGTCAATCAATCAATCAAGTAAGAGAAACAAGAGAGAGAGAGAGAGAGAGAGAGAGAGAGACATGCCAGCTGAAAAAGAAATCATACATTAACTCATGGGGCTCAAAGTACACTCAGCTGCTGTACTTGTGCAGCACATTCTTCAGTGACAGATCAGCTTTGCGGACATTAACAATCCACCTCAGGCACCTAAAACATGAAGAAAAAAGACTTTTAATTTAAACACAAGGCTGTAAATGGCATTTGTGGAATTATGAAAAGCTTATTAGACAGAAATTAAAGCATATTAGCAAGAGAAAAAATAGGCCTCATGGATGGAAAAATAATTAAAAACATCCAATGGGTTAGAATTCATCACTTCGTGAGGAGCCCACAAAACTTGCACCAATCTGTCTCAGGGAATAACTTCTCTTTTTTCAAACACAGCTCTCCATGACAGTCAGAAAGTGGGTCAGTCACTCACTGTTTATGTTTTAATTGTGCAGGGAAGCTGGTCTCATTCAGAGTCACTGAGTACAGTTTTGCTAACACATCAATTAGGGACGTTACAATAACTGCGTCTTCGGCCAGCAATGTTGTCCGAGCTCACCCTTTTGCTTTTCAACACGATGAACGGTGCTGGCTGCTGATTGCACATTTGGACACCAATTTAAGGTATATGGATCCATAATTTTATGTTTGAACTTAAATCTGACTTGGTTTGATCAAGTTTCCTTGATCACAAAGTAGTTTACTAATGTTGTTAAAGCCGGAAATTATTTGTAATTTTGTTATTTTTGTCTTACAGTAGGTATCCAAACTTATCTTTTTCCATGCTTTCCCTAGCTGCACAGGTTTCACAGGTATTTAGAAAGAATGAAATAATGTGTGTACTCACATGTCTTTGTCGTTCTCTGGGTGAGGAAAGTGATGAAAACGGACATTTAAGCCCATCCTTGGATCCCTGTACTCCGGTTGCTGCAGTTAATGGCGCTACAGTAGCACCTGTTGGAGCGTTTATGTTGCCTGGTTGGCTTTGATTTCTCCCTTTTTTATTCCTACATCAGAGCACAGAATATTCTGTTGATCAGAGTAACACTGCCTGTGGGAGCGAAACAAGATGGCGGCACATCTGCAAATGACGTCACTCACAAACCAGCCCAAAGCGAGGTTATGCATTCTGGTTGGCTTATATACTGTGGTTTCCTCTGTACAGACTTCTAAACAGAATATGCCCCCTGCTGGTCATTAGAAAGAATGTGGGTTTAAGGAACTTCAGACCTGGAAACTCTTTACATCTCTTATTTACAGTTTATGATTCTTTATGTTAAAAAAACATTCTTCCAGACTGAATGCTATGACAAGTTAGCCCCAGCCTACAAGCTGAAAAAACGGGTTCCTAGGGTTTGTCATATTTTGAGATTGTGTCAGAAGGTTGGTGCTTGTTTCATTCATTATATGTCTTAAAGAACACTGTGTGGATTTGGCAACATTTTATAAGCCAATAAACAAATAGATTAGTAATTAGAAAATAATGAACAGAAAACATTTTCAGTAAAATAATCATTAGCTGCAGTCTTGAAACACCACTTCTGAACTGTTGCACCATCAGCATGAAGTAACTTCTTCTGCTGGCATTTTTCAAAATGAAATGTCAGCGTCCCCTGCTGTCCACTATACCAGAATAGAAACTCGCAGAAGGAGCTTTTGGCTTGACATAGCCACCAGCCAGCTTAAAGCACGATGATCCATCCTGACACACACACACACAACATGGGATTATTCATCATAAAGCACAACCCAGCTCTGAAAAAAATGAACAGTGTGCCCGCCACAGCACTGCGCCATCTGCCATTTCTTGACGCAGCAAAAGACTTGAGCTTGTGTAGGGAAGTTAAGTACATTGTGCAAGGGCTGTAACTAAAATGACAAGATCAGAAATGAGTCGAACATACGAGTACATCGTGAGTTTCTGGAGGTTGTTGTTCTTGTTGATGGGATAGTGCACCCCCAGGTGAAACAGCTTTTCCAGGGCCTCATAGATGAAGATAATGCAGATCAGAGCAGCAAAAGCTTCCTCAGTGAAGCGTGTGATGTAACAGACAAGTGAGCTGGCATCCGTGGCCACCAGCAATAGACAGAAGAAGGCCGTCCACAGGCCAATACAGGCCCTCAGGGAGAGGTAGGAGAGGCCATATTCCCTGAGAGACACAGGACACACAGAAACACAGAGCAGTGGTGGGAAACCAGGATACACAATCGTATCTTATTCCTCAAGGAATGCCATATCATAAAACACACATAATCTATCAAATCTATCAATCTATCAGATAAACAGGAATACTATCGTGGAACAACAGCACAGCAGTGCAGTGAATAACTTACTTGCAGAACTTAAATAGGATCTTCTCAAAGACAAGAACAGGCCCTGTGCTGCCCAGGATGGTGAGAGGCTGACCAGCAAAAAGAGAGTAGGCTATTCCAGTCATGGAAGCCCCAAATAAGGACTCGATAGCACTCTGGAAACACAAAATAATGCTCTGATTCATTTAGGCAAACACATGCTGCACTTGGAGGGGTCTAGGTCATTTGATTTTCCTTTAAATTAGAATGTAGTGCCATGCTGAAGAGTCTGTAGAAATTTCAGCAAGTATAAACTGTAAATACATTTTTCTGAGCAACAGCATCAACCCGAAATGACTATGGAAGGTATGATATGATTTAATAACTTCATCCTTTAGCACACATGCTAGGAATAAAGGAAGTCAGACAGCTGAGCCAGCATAAATCAGGCTTGGCAGCTGGGGGAACGACAAAGCCCAAAAGTGTCAGGAAAACCAAGGAGATTAGAAAACCTAACCTCGAGCACCAGATGGTTTGCTACGCAGAACACTGCGGGAAGTCATGCTTACAAACTGTTTTGGAACTGTTTTGAAAAGGTGTTTAAAAATTACTTCAGGTAATCTTTTACCTTTGGATGAACCATTTCTCTTATCACACATAAAGGACACCTGTAGCTGTGCAGGTTGTCCATTTATCCAAACCAACTGTGGGCTACAAGCACATAGTTGGAGATGGATACATGATTGTGATCTGGAGGATCCAGATGTCCCCCAAGGTAATTTGTTTTTTGTGGGGTGATTATAAAGGTTCCAGAAAAAAAGTAACAATGATCTTACCACACGCCCCTCTGTAGCCTCACCCAGGAGTCCTCCAAAGGTGATCACAGGTGACATGCAGGCGCAGTAGAGGAAGAGAAATGAGGCCAGACACTGCAGACTGATAGCATCTGTGTAGTCAGAAAGGTAGTGAGGAGCCTTTCTTTTGACATCCAAGACCAAACCACCAAAAAGCCTGTGGTGAAAAGGGGATTTCATTAGCTAACATGGAACTGTTGGAAGATCTTTAGGAGCATCATATCCATCGGTGGTAATATGTTTGGGTTATAATATCCATATGTCAGTGAGTTTAAATCGGTATTGCTTTTTACCTTGACTGAGTCATGCTGTAGTCTATGTTATTGAGGTACTTTCTTCTTATTTGAGCTATCTATCGTACTTTTATTGTATTTAGTTTTTAACAGCTGTAACCAAGGACAGCTTATCTTACTATACCCTCAGAAGAACATCAATATGCCTTAATTAAACACTAAGCTAATCACCGGGCCCCCCACACTAAAACAACCGTACGTCTGTGGTGTCTGTACATTCATGTGTGTATCGACTCGTGCACCCATATTTGTATAATTCTCACCCACAGCGAGCAGGCTCTCCTGCTGCAGCATACTGGGACAGTGAGGAACCAAGCTAGAGGTGGTTGGTATGGCAAGGGGGCGGGCTGTTGTTCTTATGTCATTCTGAGCAGTAGGCAGCCAGATAGCTGAGCCCAGGCATCCAGCCAACCTTAGTTGGGATAAGAGCCTGTAGAACAGCTCAGCAGCAGCACATCACACACTCCTCTTCTAGTAAACCACAGATCTACACCAAACAGTCCAGCTCACTGCGCTATCGCTTCATTCTTTCAAGCTTGGCTTCAAGAATCCCCTTGTAGTCAGCAGGGAATATTTTATGGGGCAATGACAAGATTATATTTTTATCTTTAATCCCTTCTTTAAATGTTATCTAATCTCAATATCTTTTAAAGGCCATATAAAAGTAACAATTAAATACGCAATTTGAAATCAATTCAATTCAATTCAATTTTATTTATATAGCGCCAAATCACAACAAACATTCGCCTCAAGGCACTTTGTATTGTGGGTACAGACCCTACAATAACACAGAGAAAACCCAACAGTCAAAACGACCCCCTATGAGCAAGCACTAGGCGACGGTGGGAAGGAAAAACTCCCTTTTAACAGGAAGAAACCTCCAGCAGAACCAGGCTCAGGGAGGGGCAGTCATCTGCTGCAACCGGTTGGGGGTGAGGGAGAGAGACAGGACAAAAGACACACTGTGGAAGAGAGCCAGAAATTAATAATAACTAATGATTAAATGCAGAGTTGTGTATAAACACAGAAAGAGTGAAAAGAGGTGAGTAAAAAAAAAAGAAATCTTCAGTGCCTCATGGGAACCCATGACTATAAGCTTTATCAAAAAGGAAAGTTTTAAGCCTAATCTTGAAAATAGGTGAGGGTAGGAACGTGATGTAGTACAGTACATCTTCCTATTCACCTGTTATTACTTTGTTTACTTTGCATTTAATCATTTGTTATCATTAATCTTTGGCTCTCTTCCACAGCATGTCTTTTGTCCTTTCTCTCTTCCCTCACCCCCAACCTGTCACGGCAGATAACTGCCCCTCCCTAAGCCTAGTTCTGCTGGAGGTTTCTTCCTGTTAAAAGGGAGTTTTTCCGTCCCACTGTCGCCAAATGCTTGCTCATAGTCATTTTGATTGTTGGGTTTTCTGTCTAATTATTGTAGGGTCTTTACCTTACAATATAAAGCACCTTGAGATGTGATTTGGCACTATATAAATAAAAATAAATTAAAAAAAACAATTATAGCAAACACAATCATTATACTATTGTTATTGTATGTACTGAACTGTATCATGTAGGCCTTGTTCTGATCCGAAATGATCTGATGATTACTTGGCAAAAAAGGATCATCATCCTTATCCCTCTGCAGTAGACCACACACAGCATGTTATAACCCCTAACCCCCGCTATACAGGAAAAGCCATCCACTTGCAGCTTTTACAGCTACCTATACACAGATGAAAAATGACACACTTGTATATACTGCAAATTCCTAAAGAACTTATAAACCTGTTTGTGGTATGTTTTAATAAACAAAGGCTAACTATAACCTTATTATAACCCCAAAGACAATCAAGTGTAGTACAGCAACTGAGTACTGAGAGTTATTTGACCAGGAAGGAGTGCAGAAATGTGCAGGTGGCTGCCAGCTTATGTAAAAGAATGAAAGAAAAGCTCAAAATGTTATGTTTTAATCAGGTCCAGTTTATCTATAACAGTGGAAGAAGATTCTTTTTCCTTCTTTTTGGTGGTGGTCGTGGTAGAGCACACCACTGCTCTGAGCTCATAACAAATTGGAACTTAAATAAAAGGTCTCAGCGTGGAATTGAAGTGTGAGGAATGATAATTCTGCCTCTTAAGAGTTAGTTCTCACGCATTTACAGTTTGAAAACCAGGAGGCGACTTACAGGTGACAGGGAGGCATGGGCACCAAAAGGTGCTCTGAGAGCTCAGGGCTGTACACAGCAAATAATGATGTTGCTCTCTAACACTTACCTCCCAGTGCGCTGGAGCTCGGGGCCACCGTGCCCTCCATGCTCCCCAGACTCTCCGAGATCTGTTACTCCATTGGGAACAGGGGGAATCTTCCGCTTTTCCTGTGTGGTTAAGATCACTGTCAGTAAATTGTCAGTAGACAGCAGATGTTAATTCCAATATACTTTTAAATATCAAATGATTGATCTCGTATGCATGAATCTATCATATTCTGAGCTCACCAGCCTAACAAGCTAATTGCGCAGTGGTGTGTCAATTATTCACCACAGGAGTCTAAAGACGAGACCTGACACAACCTCAGTGCTTTTTTTAAAAAAAATCTTTCATTTGGATGACAAAAATTTCCCTCCAAGATGGCATTGCTCTTTTCAAAGTAACCTGGAATAACTAATGGAGGAAAATAACTAATGTTTTGGAGAGGATTGAGAACAGAACCCTGGGGAGCGGCATCAAAGCACAGAGCACAATGCAGCAGAGATTAGAGGAGAACACAGATGTTTAAATATTTCTCAGCAGGCAGTAGGGCGCAGAAGGGACTCACTGACATATTTATAAATATATATATATATATATATTTATATGTACACACACACTTAGATGCTCTGATTATTTTTGGTTGAGTTTTATTTTTTCTAATACCAAAATAAATCCCAAAAAGATTTGCTCCTTGTTTACCTGAGAGGGCACATTTTTAGGAGGCTCTATTCTGATGGAGGGGTCCCACTCTCCTGGGGGTAACACCGTCACCTGATCCAGAAACTCGTCAATGCCTGCCACCAAGTCATTTCTGTCTTTGGCCTTGTAAGCAACATCATGGAAAATCTGTGGACAGACAAAATATTGAATTTCATTAAACTACAATTTAACAAAATGTAAACATGCCAGTTTTACAGTCAGCAAATTGTTATAATATATCACAGTAACGCATTCAGTTAATTTCCACATATAATGCAGTTTCACATCTATGCCTTCTGTTTTCATGCATCCCAAAGGAGTGCTGCCATCAGAGAAGAAAAATAAGAGGTAACATCTGGCTCAGATGATGTCAACTAACATTAGCTCACAGCTACACTGTGGGAAATCGCTTGTTACGATTTTCATGTCATATTTTAGTAATCCCCAAAGGCTTTTTTGTTGATGTGTTTCTTTGCTTTTTTTTTTTTTTTTGCATAAATCAAAGGTCAGGATCAGATATGGAAAAATTACCCTGAAGCTGGGAGGTGGACTCGATTTATTGGAGCTTCCCAACTCCCTGAGGTACACAAATGCCATATATAGGCACAGAAAGCAAATAATCCCACACTGATTTTTCCAGGTTTGGGATACAAATGTGACTGTAAATAATGCCATCCATCCATCCAGTCACTTCTGCTTATCCTGGTCAGGGTCGCGGGGGGGCTGGAGCCTATCCCAGCTGTCATAGGGCGAAAGGCAGGGTACACCCTGAACAGGTCGCCAGCCTGTCGCAGGGCCAACACAGAGAGACAAACACACTCACACTCTCATTCACACCTATGGGCTATTTAAAGTAGCCAATTAACCTAACCCCAGTAAGTGCATGTCTTTGGATGTGGGAGGAAACCGGAGTACCCGGAGGAAACCCACACAGACACGGGGGAAACATGCAAACTCCACAGAGAGAGCGAGAGAGAGAGAGAGAGAGGCCTGGGCCAAGATGGAATCAAGCCCAGACCTTCTAGATGTTATTCTAACTATGAGGCAGCAGTGCTAACCACTGCACCACCGTGCTGCCCTGTAAATAAATGATTGAGTATTTAAAAAAACAAAAAAAACAAGGACCCATCCAAGGAGGGAGGGGGAGAAACAGAGAGATAGAGAGAGAGATGTGTGTGTGTGTGTGTGTGTGTGTGTGTGTGTGTGTGTGTGTGTGTGTGTGTGTGTGTGTGTGTGTGTGTGTGTGTGTGTGTGTGTGTGTAATTACAGTTTCCAGTGGTGGAAAAGTACATTTACTCAGTCACTGAGACCAATTTTGAAATGCTTTAGTTGACTATTTCCATTTCCATTCAAACAACTTCAAACTTGCACTCCACCGTATTTTCAAAGAAATCATGCATTGCCATACAACAACTTCATGAAGCATTTGGGGTGGGATAGGCATAATCCACAAGACTCAGGCGGGATGACAACTATTCAGCTCCTGTGTGAAACAATAGTTTTTGTTCAATCTTAAAAAAGCTGATTTAAATAAAAACATCTTACTCAAATGAAAATCAGCTTTTTAAAATCAGTTACTGACATAAATGTACAGCACGGAGCCCCCAAAGGGGTCACTGTGGGGATTTTTTCCCCTCTCAATTAGTTCTGTGTTTACCTTCAATAAGGTGTTCATTTAATCTGATTCACAGAGAAAGTCTGAGCTGTGTTATGATACAGTATTATGGTCTGTTTAGTAAGCTGTTGTTGCTGATTGTGGCCAATGCACTCACAGGTGTGGCAGCTCTGGAGGACGCATGCACCACTGCACTTAGAAAATAATTAGAGGAGGTGGTTCACCCGCTCTTTGAGTGACCACTGCCGAGGCTGACTGAGGCTGTAATTAGGACTGCAAACACTGCTTTGGTTGTTTGTGTTCATTTTGGATGTGATGAATCAATGAGTGTGACACTCACCGCACACATTGGCTGAGTGAGTACACAATGATGGTTTTGTTGCCCAAGTGTTTCATCGAAGATGTTGTATTCCAAATATTCAGAACTTGGTGTTATTGCAGTCCAAGCAACAATCATATCAAACCACAGCTGGAGCAGCTCACAGCCAGTAGTTTGATATCAAGCTACTCATTTTTTAAGTCTTTCTGTACTATCTGCATTTTTTCTCTCTACCGATACTGTATTATAACTGAGCTGCGTCAACATGCTGTTTATATCAATCAGAAGGGACAGAAAAATTGTAATGATGGAACACAAAATGTAGTGCACGTGTTTTTATACAGAAACAGTTCTGAAAAAAAGAAAACGGATTAATCAAATAAGTTAGGTTAAAACAATTTGACAGATTTAAGAAAGGAAAGATTAAAAAAAATAAAAACATAACTACTTAAAAACAGCTTTAATATTAGCAAAAGTGAACAAATAAAGAAATAAGAATACATCAGGATTTAATCCTGTTTAGCTTCACTTGTCAGAAAGTTCAAGATGGAAGTTAAAGATATTTGACCCTACATTATTTGCATTTAAAGTCACCGGTTATGTTGCAGTAAGTTATATAAGTCACAGCAGGCACAGAGTTGTGAGAGTACACAACATAAACAAAAATTATTGCAACAGTGTGCAGTGAACTTGCAATCGTATTGCCTTATTGCAAAGACACACATCACAGATGCAGACTAAGTCAGACTGATTGTGTTTAAATTAGACAGCAGTTATTTGCGAACCTTTGCCAGTCTGTGTGAGGATGTTTGCAGTCAGTCTAAATCAGACCCTGATTGTTTTGAGACAGGCTTCCTCCCCAGGCAATGCGATCAGTTTGCAAACTGGTCAACTACTTACAATCTCTCACCAAATGCAACTACCAACTACATATTTTAAAAAAAAAAAAAAAAAAAAAGTTGGGATGCTGTGTAAAATCTAAATACAAAGAGATTCACAAATCTCATAAAGAGATTGCACATAGTTAACCAGTTTGCAAAGTGATGGTATTTAGACTAGGGGTGGCTGTGGCTCAGGAGGTAGAGCAGGTCACCTGCTAATCTTATTTTTCAAGTCTTTTGAGATGTGTTTCATGGTCCTTGGTTATTTTCCCAGTGTTTTTGAGCTTTTTAAGACTTTCTTGTTGTTGTTTTTTTTTTATTAATCCTTGGGTTATTTAATGTTTAAATTGTTTTGTGTGTTTTCTCTTGAGTGTACTTAGGTTGCTCCATGATCCCCATTGCTTTAGAGTCTCCTGTGTTTAGTTCATGTCTCTATTTTCCGTATTTAGTTATCACACTTCCTTTTTTACTTCAGGAGTTTGTGTTCCTTGCACTTTGCTTTCAGTTTTGCTTCCTTTGTCTTATCCCCTGTGATTTAGTTCAGCTGCATGTAGCCCCAATGAGTCACGGCAGATGACTGCCCCTCCCTGAGCCTCGTTCTGCCGGAGGTTTCTTCCTGTTAAAAGGGAGTTTTTCCTTCCCACTGTCGCCATGTGCTTGCTCATTTTGACTGTTGGGGTTTCTCTATAATTATTGTAGGCTTTGTACATTACAATATAAAGTGCCTTGAGATGACTGTTTGTTGTGATTTGGCACTATATAAATAAAATAAAACTGAATTGAATTATACTGTGTGTTGTTTCCCCAGCTGTCTCCTCGTCCCCTAATCACCCTCTTGTGTATTTATTGTCTCAGTCTCCTCTCATCCTTTGTCAGATGATGTTTCCCAGCACCACAGAGTTTCCTAGTGTTATTTTTTAGTAGTTTTCAGTTCTGTTTTGGATTTTGGCATCAGCCTTTGATTACCTGCCATCAGTCAACGAAAAGACTTGTTTTCACTTCACTTTGCCTGCTTCAACATGTCTACATTTGGGTCCTATTCACAACCAGCATTCTATAATAATTCCCATTAAAGAGTAAAACATCTCAGTTTATCCAGTTGGTGTGTTTTCTATGATCAGTTGTAAATAAGATATGGGTTTATGAGATTTGCATTCTGTTTTCATTCACATTTTACACATCACAGTATTTTTTAGAATTGGGGCTGCCCTGGCCATAAAAAACTGCCATGCTATTCCTGCTCTAGTGTACTCAATCATTAAAATAGATAAGTTTTATATGTATATAATGGTAAAAGTGTGGCTAGGCATATATTAGGACCAGATGTTCTTAAAGTAAAAATGAAACATTACATCAAAATATCAAAACATGACATATACAAGTAACTCTACTTACCTAGAATCCCCTCTTTCAGTTTATCTCACGCTGGGAACTTCAAGCAAAAACTTAAAACCACTGTAATAACAAATATATCCTGAAAACATGGCATTAAACACATTACTTCCTCCACATTCTTGCCTCACCTCATCAGTCATCAGTGTTGCAATAGACCGGCCAATTTCATGATACTGTGGACCTTTTCCCAGAGGACCGAGCAGGATGAAAAGAAACCTGCACAAGACAAAGAACAACAGGTTTTGTGTAAAAGTCAAATTCTTTTTTAATGAGAAATTCAGAGGCTTACCAGCTCATCTGTCCAGACTTGACACAGAATATAAGGAGAAGGAGACGGAGACAAGTCAAGAGCTTTGCCAACAGTTTGCTTATTACCTGGTGGTGATGGGAACTTCAGCCAGGCCATTAAGCAGTACAGCTGGAGCTAGGCGAACAAAGGCCACCACAGGGCGCTCTAGGAAATCTAGCTCCCCTACCAGCACATTGGATGCCTCAGCACCAGGTGGGATCTTCTTCATGAAGTGGAGGTCAATCTGTAAGAGAAGATGAAAAACAAAACCACAACATTTTTGGACAAAAGTATAAATGTTTAATGGTTTGGATCTCGTTTTTACTTTTAAAAACATGTGGTGCTGTAGAGATGTCTAAATGAGAATCAAAGCTATTAACAGAATCTGACTGACAGGACCAAAGAAAACAAGCTCTATCCCTGTTAAATTCCACTCATTTTCCCAGGGTAAGAAGCTTGTGACGACCATTTCATATGTAATCCAAGCTTGGTTAAATATACACCACTATTTATGTGTCCAGCTATCAGTGCCTGCAGATAAACAGCAGGCTCAGCGGCGGGTCCGGCAGCTCACCTTGCTGAAGTCGACGGCGCTGTTTTCTCGGCTGACATCCTGTTTGACCTCATTGTTGGCTGGCTGGGACTGAGGTGAGACTGTTTGGCCTGTCAGGTAGAGCAAGAAACCAACATCAGTTTTCACAGGGGCTCATCCAATCCCAGCACCTCTTTCCCACACAAAGACAAAGATATCCAGTGAGTGACTACAGGGTACAGTTACATTCTCTGAAAAAGGGTTACAGCAGTGGGCCCTTTTTGTTGTAGGTGCTGGGCCTTTAATGAAGAAAATGTTTAGCCCTAGTGACAAAAGATATTGTACCCATTTTTCAGAGTGCACCTGGTGAGTCAATGCTCAATATCTGTACTATAGTTAGACCATTTAACAAGCATTAATGGTGTAGCGGTAAACTGTAATCTTTCCAAGATGCGTGTAAGGTGCAATCTTTAACTTTCAGTTCAGATTATGCACATCAGCTAACCGGTGCTCATTTCCAGGACCTTATTCGTGTTGTTTCATTTAAGTCAAAGATTGCACCTTTTTCAAAGATTGCAGCATCTTCTTGTGATACAAACACACCAGGTGCAACTGCTGGAGCAAATTAAAGCAGTTAAAGGCAAAGCTACAAATGTGGCTTGCTCAAAATGTCAGCTCTTTCAGTGAGTGTGTTATGTACTGCTTTTAAAGGAACTCCTTTCTATCCATTCAATACAAAGCTATAGCTACAGAAGAAACTGTAACTTCAATATGGAAACTAGTGTGGCTTTGGTCAATTATAACAAGACACTCGTACCACCACCTTTTGATGAAGTCCATTAATCAATGTGATATATATTTGTTTAATCTGTAATTGCCACAAACAATACAGATACATTTGTGGCAAGCCAAATTGTTTCACAGTCTCCAGTCTTTGTGATAATGACAGCTAACTACCTGTATGCGTTAACCTTATATTTAACAGACATAACAGATATATTTCTATTCATAACTAAGCCAATATGCTGAACTCCTCCTTAGAAGGAATAATTTTAGCATTAAGCTTATTCAAAAGTAGTGCCAGTCTTTAATTCAAACTGTTGCCAAGGAGTACAATCCCAAAATGTTAAAACATTTCTTTAAAAAAAAAGATTCCCAAAAGCAGCAAAATAAAGATTAGTGATTAGTTGCCACAGATAGTAATTACTGACTGTTTTTTTAGAGTTTCTCTACAAGTTCTTAAGGTTTCTACAAGAACTGACAAGAAGGGGAGAGTATTATAGAAATTGGTATCCTGCATTTGACCATACATTTTTTTCCGCAGTTCAGTTAATTAAGTTTATGTTGAAAAGCACAAAAATACCTGTAACAACTTAAACCTTTTCATATAAAAACATAAAATTCTCTTTATACTTAAGTCTCAAAAGTAGAACAGTTGGAGGAACATTTTGACAGTGAGCATTTCGGAGGGAGAATGCTGAATTAATTGAAGATGGAAGCGATTGACTATATGCCAGCCCCTTCTAACCAATCATGATGATACTCTCCCCTCCTTAAAATGTTCCATTTATACTGTTGTAACTAGCTCTAGACTTTAGAATCAGTCTATAGGAGCTCTGGTTGCCTGTGCAGATTTCCTGATCTGTGTCTTCTTGTGAGATGGGGCAGTAGCCTTGTGCAACTGCCTGAAGGACACTAAGGCGTTTGGTCTTGGTTTCACCAAAGACAGTGTCTGGGTTCATGTGATCAAGACTCCTGCTGGAGCTCAAAGGTGAAGGAGGAGTGGACAAGCACGACACACAACAAACACACTGCCAATAAGCTCTATAGCAAAGGGCCTTTCTGGGTGAAGTGGATCTTCAGGGGTGTTTTTTCAGGTGAACATTTAGGCGATTTTAAAGTTTGATAATAGAGGCCATTTACTGAATAAGCGAATAGCACACATGCACACACGCATGCAAAATACAGCAGACAGGAAGAAGGACACACACAAACATGGAGAAACACAAACAAGAGGAGAAAATGAGATGTCAAACAGCAGTAAAACAGCACGTCAGAGATGGATACATACATGGATCATCATGCAAAGGATAATAGCATTATACAGAAACATACTGTATATATTCACCTACAACATAAATGATCAACATGGGAATAGCTGAAAATATTAGAGTACAGAAAAGCCTGCAGTCTTATCTACTGACAGGTGTATGTGTGGGTGTGTACATGTGCTGTGCTCACCATTCTTGTCCATGGAATGAGGCTCAGACTGCTTCTTGCCAATATCAGCAAAGGAGCGTACAATAGGGATTCGGTTGGCCAGTTTCTTGTGGTTTTGGTGATGGTGTTGCTTGAGCAGGGCCTCACGGATCCTTTTCCTGGCATCCTCACCTACAGGCCCAGATGCCTCATACTGATCCAGAACCATGTCTGTGGAAGAAAACACCAAAAAGAGTACTGTGTTTAACACAATATTCAGTTACATTCACAAGGGCTGGTGTCCAGCCCTGCGTGGCAGCCAGCAATGCTAAGCTGATTATTCCAACAAAAAACGACCTGATTTAATCACACCAAACCAGGTTACATACGGATCTCTGTAGCAGCACAGTTTTTACCACGATCAGATAATACATTTCCTTTCTTGACCTCAAAATCTAAAACACAGTTCCCTTGTTTATCCTAAAGCAGTTCAAATGATGCTCTGCATGGTACTTATGGGTGAACTTCGCTGACATGTTACGATGCGTGCTGATCTAGACTCCACCCAAATAAAAATCTTTGAAATTGTGATTTTTAAGAATTAAAAGTTGGATGGTAATATACAAAGGCAGGAAATAATGCAAAAAATACACAACAGTTCCAAATTAAAATGTATAAAATCCCGTGGTAAACAAATTATTATTTGCTTTAGTTTAGAATTGAGAGCTGGATCAGTCAAAAAAAAAAAACTGCAGTGAAGGGCTGCCCTTACCATATTGTAACAGATATTGATATACTAAACTTTTACATTTATGCAAATAAGTGGCATATTTGAATATGGGTGAATGAGACACACATGGTTTAGACAGATATTTATTGTTGGTTTGTTTGAGTGGTTGGAATGTGGAGATCGCTGGGATAGACTCCAGCAACCCTGCACCCTTGAATTGGATAAGTGGAAGATGGATGGATGGATGTTCATCCATGGTACTAAAGCAAAATCATAACTCCAGAATCAAGTACCCAAAGGTAATAGGTAGCACAAACACAAAACTTCAATAGCTGACAAATCTTAATTACACCAATTTATTTTACCACGCCAACAAATATGCTAACATTTCATGCTTGTAGCCTTCAGAACAAAAAAGAAAAACCAAAGGTCATCATTTATATACTGCAATCTGTCAGCTAATTGGTTTAAAAAAACCACATGGTAATCATTTCCTAATGCCATGCCCATTATGCTAATGTAAGAAATCCAAATCCTAAACCAGAATAGTATGATTACAGATGAAGTTTTATCGTAAATATTCTGTATTTTTATATATTGTTACATCACCATGATGAGGTCTGGGGATAATGTGGAGCAGCAATAACTAAGGCCAGGGAAAGAAACCAAACAGGAAGTTTATCTTAAATGTTAATCTTTATTCATTAAAGAAAAAACAAAAAGAAAAAGGGTCTCAACACAAAGAGATGGCAACACCACTATATCAGTAATACACAAAAGACAGGGAAAAAGTCCCAACACAAACTATTCTGCCCAAACAGGGGCAAGAAACACAGTCAACCAAGGGATACACTTCTGTGGCCTGCAGGCCTATACTACTCACTAGTAGCGCTGGCCTCTATTATTGTTTTCCTGATGAAGGCTCTTAGGGGCCTATTGATCTTGTATAATTCTAGGCATTCCAGGATCCATGTGAGAGGCATTGAGTCATAGGCTTTTTTACAATCAATGCAGGCAATCAATGCTCATGTATTGAGCCATGTGCCTGTTCATCTTAGCCACTATGATGCCTGGCAGGACCTTCCATGTTGTGCTGAGACAGGTTACTGGCCAGTAGTTGGCTGGAACCGCTCCCTTCTGGGGATAGTTGGGGATCTGTACTGCCCAGTCTTCAGTTAGCAATTCCAGGTATGATCTGCCATTCAATCTACTATTGAGCATTGTTGTTATGTGTTGCATCCTTCTCCCATATGCTCTTTCAGTATTGCTCTGTCTCCAGCCTCAGTGGAGGGGCTATTCTCATATTGTTCCCCTGCCACTAAGAATACACCTTTGATGGTTCAGTGGAGAACATCCGGTATGTTCTCCTGGCTTCTGTATCATTGGTATACCTCTTCAAGCAGTTAGCCAAGGCTTGGCAGTTTCTAAGGCCTCAGGTATGGACAGCTCATTGTACTTCCTAGCCACCCCTTTCTTTTTCACACCTTCCTGCAGTTCTGATAGTGGGGTAATTTCATTTCGTGCTACTTTGATCTTGGCCTCTAGTTTTTTTTTCTATGGAGGTTACTGCTTATTGTGGCTGTTGTTCATCTTATAGCCAAACATCTGAAGGATCACTGTTGCTGTGGTATAGATCAGCTGGTTGGTTTCAGTGATGGTCGCAGAAGGGATTGTCTGTAATGCTGCATTCACATCTTCTAGTAGACTTTCAGAGGGTACTTCACGTAGTCTTAGTCGTGAAGTACCCTTTACCATGGAGGGTCAAGGTTTTCAGCTTAGCCATGATATTCTCATTCAGGTCAGCTGGTCTAACATTCAGTGTACCAGTTCTTGGGGCTTGGTACCCAATCTTGGCTTGTGGGGATGATGACATCTCCTCCCAACCTGACATCCTGGCTCCCCCTTGCTGTAGCATTTGTGGTATACCTCATCTAGGTGCGAAAGCAGTACTTTCTTTCAGATATTGGAACACTGAGCTACTAGCTTGTTTTTTTTATGTTAGTCTAGATGTTGGATTTAGAAGAATCTACAGGTCCCACATCCTCTTCATTCCAACAGTAGTAGCACCAGTTCCCTATTCGCCTCTTGTGTCCACTTATTCCATGTTCCAGTAGCCCACTTATTATCACTGCCCTGGTTCCTGATGCAAACCTTGTTAATCCGAGTGACGTCTGAGCCAGTATGACTTATATATGTCTTACTTATATTCCATGGTACGCTTGGGTAGCATGGGAAGCCTAGCCTGGGAATCCTTACTGGATGCATACCCTGGCCAGGATTTAAATCCATGACCTAGTTTTCAAAAGACAGTTGTACCAAAGACACATCGAGCAAGACATTTTGAACACTGACTAATGAAGCGAACAACTGAGAATTTCATGTTTGGTGTCATTCAGGTGGCATAAACTATTTTGAACAATCATTCATCCCCGAATTTTTACCTGCAATCTCTTCTAGGGAGTTGGCCCTCATGTCCAGCATCACAGTACCATTCATGATGCAGCTGCGGAGCTCAAAAAGACTGTGTAGGGACAGAGTGGCTACATAGGGTTTACTCCACCGCTCACCACCATCCTCAACGTCTTCCTCAAATTTAAGCCACCTGCAACCAGAAGAGACACAATAAACACAGGCCACTGTAGCGATTACTTGATTTGAAATTTTAGCCCATGCGGCTGTCTGCAGAGGTGTACCTGGCTGTCTCCTTCCATTCAGCATCCTCACCCTCCCTGAGGCAGATTTCGTCCAGCTCAGTGAACAGGGCATGGGGGATGTGTTCCTCATCGCCATCCTCAGTCCCTAACAGAAACTGCACCCTTTGAGCTGGTGTGTCTGCTGCATCAAATTTGATAGGTGGAGGACAGGTACAGAAAGAAAAAGAAAAGGAAGGAAATTAACAGCATGTGTCAAGAATTTGTGGTCCACTGGTGGGCATGGATTAGGGGCATATCACGCAGCTTCTATAAAAATGTGAATCTACACTATTATTTTAAACCAGCAGCTTATAAACAGCTGGCATTCACTTCAGCCCATCTCTGAAACCTACTGTGCGATGGGGATTCTCGTCCATCCTCGGCAGTGGAATCCCTCTCCTTGGACCTCTTCCTGTGTCTGTGTCCATGGTGACGGTGTCGTCGGTGCGACCTCCTGCCCAGAGGAACGTGAACCCCAATGTAGAGAGTGCGGTGACCTAGAGAAAAGATGGAGGAGATGAACTAGAGTTTGAGTCTGTCCTTTGGTATTCATCTGAAAGCATAAAGAAAAGTTTCACTGTGCCATCAATCTTCATATTTTTATTGACCTAATTGGTGAGTCACATGCCAGTGATTCATACTCGGGAATACTGTCCTGTCTTTTTTCATTCAATCTTCTTTTTTCATTGTCAAGTATTTTGCAAATGCCTGTGTGATTTTTTTAAAATTTATTATTTATGTAAACTCTTTATCATCTTGACTAATTACAGAATCAAAATGCAAAATAAAACAACAAAGGTAATCCAACATACAGCAGTTATAGGAAATTTGCCTGAAAGGAAAACCAAATACAAAGGTAAAAAATTCTGCAGCTGGTAGATGATGTGCATCGAAGATGATATGAAATGAAGGGAAATTGCAAACAATGACAAAGCAACTGAAGCAACTAACCAATCTCAGATGCATTCTTGCTGATCGCACTCACAGTGAGCAAAAGAGAAAGAAAGGTTATGCAAAGCACCGGTGTAATATTGTGCGTCATTAAAAACCCGTTTTAGACGGTGTGTACTCATTTCAGTGTTGGTGCCTCGAGGACTGTGATAGGCCACTCTAAAACATGTAGCTTTTGTCTTTGAAATATATATTTTTAGTTTCAGTCATCCAGTCTTATGTAAGGGTCACAGTAAATCATACTGTAAGATGCACATAGAAAATTGGTCATGCATAACAGTTGATGGATTACCCTGTAACATTGTGAATCATTGTGCAGCCAGTGTTGCACACATGATTCATCCCACTGTTCTAACAAAAAGACTTTCCTTTCAGGATGTGACACCAAAAAGCAATTTCCATAATAGGTTCTGTGAGTTATGTGACAGTGAATGAGTGATGGAAACAACTGGGGGTATTACTCTGTAATTACCTAATCTAATACTGTTACTGTTTTGTTAGACTACATACTGTATAGTCCAAACCTGGCAGAAACATTGACTTGTCATCCATGTTGTTAGATTCCTGAGGTACATGCCTCCTGTAGAGACAGAGCTGAGTATCATTAGGATAGAAATAGTGAGAAAAATAATCCGTGCAGATGAATGGACCAAAGGAGCTGGTGTATGATGAGAACATGGGACCAAAGACCAATCCTTGTGGTACTCCAGTGATAGAAAAACTTTTTTTATCCACCTCATCAAGCGATATGATGAAATGAATACCATAGTCTGTTGAACCACAAAATCATTATTTAATGACCAGCTACCTCCAGGCCCTGCTGTGATTGAATAAAGACCTTTGATCATCTTTGCATTTGTTGAAATGAATTTTGACATGAGAATCCTTTTGTAATTAGTCGCTTTCATTTCAAATAAATACAGAACAGATAATCAAAGTGAGACTGTGAAAAGATACTGTACGATGCAGCACAAAGGCCTCATTATAATGTCCTTGTGCACATGCGTGCACATCCACAGGGTCAGTGAGAAGATAATCCGAGTTGACTTTCTCCTCTTTTATTGCGATGGTGCTGCCTGACCGCCGCTTCCTTCCAACCGGCTCTCAGCTCAGTGGCCAGACACAGACAATACTACTGGACATTCTGTTCTCTTTATCTGCCTTCACTACCATACGAGGCGCCACAGCATCCAGCATAATGTGACACCAAATGGATCTGTACCCCAGGAAATTTGATGCTAGGGAGCCACAAAGTGCAGTGCGTCAGAGGAAATTTACTTTCATCTTCAATTCTTTCCTTCTCTTGTCACACAGAGAGCACAAAGGAAGATTGCAAACGACAATTTTTACTGCTTTTATCAACCCATCAAAAGTAGCAGCACTTCAATCAGTATGACTTTTGTACAAACTTACAGGATGTACTTTACTGACAAAACCAAACCAAATCCTTCTTGTTGGCACTTTGAAGCTACAACCAAATCAAGGACCTAACTTCCCGTGGGCGATGAGGAGCATGTCCTTCTCACTTTGCTAAAATCCAAAGTTCTGATTTGATCAACATATTAAAATGCTCATCTCAGTCTCCTTGCATTATTATTGTGGCCTCACAGAATTTAAGCATCAGCTGGCTTTTTTACCCTTCTGATTTTTACGCCCAGGCTGTGAGGTTCCTGGGTACGACTGCACCTTTTGAGGAAGTCTGGAGACCGAACTCATTTTGCAGACCACTGTAAAAAAATCATTTAGGTTGTTTCATTCACAGATAATTTAGAGTTTATTTATACAAAGCATACTTTATTGTTTCCAAAGTGGAACAAATAAGATCATTGGTAATCATTAAGATATATTATTTTGTCTGTTCTATTCTATAAGCTGGATTAAAATTGTTATTGTGTGTATTAAAAATATATTTAAAAATTATTTATTAGTATATTTGAAAAGTACAACTGAAGTGTGAATATACATCAAACACATTTTTTAAAGGCCCTCTGTAGTAATGATAACTTTCATAACATAACTTGTTCATTCAGGGTTTAATTGATTGACTATCACATAAAATTACTTTAAATTGTTTTCACTTGCTTGGATACAAGCCTAATCTCATCACAGTGTATTAATCAGATTTAAGCAATGAACAGACAAAAGATGAATCATCACTGCACTTAGGAGCGCAGTGACATCAGAGCATTTGAGGGCAGACACCCTCCACCGATAGGAATCCAGAGAAGCGGTTCAATGAGGTCTCAGAGCACACAATGAGAAAAGTGAGACAGGTCAAAATAGATTTGTAGTTTGAAGTATATGTTCTCTGTCAGAGCACATACTGTTGTAGACGCAAACGGCTCTCAGCACTGAATAAATTATGCATGTCAGAAGCAGGAGAATGATTGTGCATATGCAGCAAATTTCACATATGAGCAGACAAGACCAAGGTAGCTGAGGAACACATAATGGGAGAGCAACAAGAAAGCTTTAGAGTTCATGAGCAAGACTCACAAGTGAAGGACTTTACAAAAATAGCTCTCATCCTCCAGGTCTAAACTACTGCTGCTGATGTCATAGGATGTTTTTTTGTTTTGTTTTTTTTATTTCCTTTTCTTCTGTTGACGTCTCAGTGGCTTAGTCAGTGTCAGCCTGAATTCACTCAGTTGTGTGACATGCTGAGTTTTAGTGTTCGACATCCTCGAGTATGTTTTTCTATACTCGGATTTCTCATATTCCATGTGTTCCTGGAGTTATTTTCCAAAAAAGAAATGCAGCAGATTTAATTATACCACCTTCAGTTCAGCTCATCTTGCCCAGCTTAGATCATCTTAGATCATCTCACTAATCATGCACACTACTGAGTGTTTAAAAACTACTACTCATCTGTAGGTTATAGGTCAAGCTATAACAATAGTAAGGGAGAGTTTCTCCAGTCAAGATTTACAAAGCTGGAGCATATTTGGATACCATATTGACCTCAAGAAGCAGGTTTATCATGTTGGTGTGAATAATTCTGTCCACCGTGTATTTAATTTAAAATAATAAAGATATTAAATTAAAAAAATAAACGTGAAAAAAATTATATCACCAAAACTGGTGAGTTACAAGCTCACTGATCATGATTTGGGGGTTTGGCAGAATTACACTTCACTGTTATTAACAATTATCTTTCTATTACCATATTGGGCTATTTAATACTATAAAGTGGATAACTTTAGCCATATCATATTATGTTCCAAATCCTCTTGAACTAAACCCAGGTTCAGGTTTGTCATAGATCTTCATGTACTTTTAAGATATTTTCTTAATTATCAATATTTCTCCATGTATTTATTAATGCCTTTTTTAAGCTAATCTATTCTCACAGAAAGGAAACCCTTTTGCAACCCTTTGAACTTTGTTGTCTATTCAGGATGCTGTTTGGTGCAGAAACTGCATCTCTGTCTCTTTTGAAACGCTGATCGAAGCAAACGTGTAGAAAAAAAGGAGCTCGTGCTCTTTGATGCTGCACTCACATCAAAATCCAACACCCGTTCTTAATGATTTACACAGGGGGGCAGACATTATATTGGGGTTTTCTGGTATCACTAGGCTCTGTTATGATTAATACTGCCATGTTACACAAATCTTCTGTTATAGGGTTTACATATAACATCAATATTGAGCTCAGGGCATGGATTTTAAAAGAAATGGGCATTTAGATAATGCGTACATGAAAATGAAAGATGCTACTAAGCAGCTTTATGGGAAATAGGTTTCAGCAGTTTTTGGGTCACTTTGGAATAAACAGAATATTTTGGCCTCTGCTGCATCAAGTAAACGTTGTGTATCACTTCGGGATATTACCTTCTAGTTCTTCCTTCTCAAAGTTGGTGGTGAGCATGGAGCGCGTGCCGCCGCGATCCACCACTGCCTCCTCATCAGTTCTCTGCAGGAGACACATACACGAAGAGACACGAGATGATTACTCAGCATGTGAAATACAAGAACCAGCATTTTGTATGTAGCACAAACATGTTAATGTTATCTTCCTACAGATTCACAGGTTTACATAGCACTTGCTTCCCTGTCACTTATTCACCTAGGGTGCTTTTCTCTCCGTATTTCCCCTAAATGCAAGAAATTCTTGCATAAGAGCATCCCCCCTCTGTCTGCCTCCCCTCCTTTCACCGTAGTGGGAGGATGTGTCTTGAAATAAAGACACACACAGAAAAATGCAGCATCAAGGCTAACTTCCAGTCACTGTTACCATGGCAACAACAGGCAGGCAATTGCACTTTGAAAGAGCCACAGTCATCTACTTAGTGCCAGATTACACCATTTTTCAGTCACACCTTTAACAAGATTGTAAGCATTAAATCATGCAAATGCTCGCCCACCCACACCTCTGGCAAGACCAGTTTCTTGGGAAGTGGAGCAAGTGCACTCACTCAGTGTGTAGAGTGGAAGAAACAAGGCCTGGTGATAATGGACACAGAGTAGTGCTTTTCTGGTAACACCCTGCTATAAATAGCTCTGACCTTGACAAATAAAAACAGACTGCATAGCTTTTGAGTGCTCACTGTGCTTTTAATATTCACTAGAAACACCGGCTTGTTAACATGATGTTTCTAGCAGATGCTCTGGAGACAAAAAAAAAAGAGAGACAGCTTCCTGTGGATGTTCTTGCCGAACACCAGGACCTCCTGGCTAACACCAGAACAGAAAGTGGTCACGGTGACACCCCCTCCATCACCTTCTCACTTTCACTTCTACCTCAGACTCCTCATCTCTCCGCTCTTCTTTGTGTTGGGAGTTTTGTGTTGTGTTTTTTCTAGATGTCCTCTATGAATGTGCAGGTCATCTAACTATGCAGCACCCCCACATTAGAGGTTCATTAGTATCAGCAAATATTTTTTTGGTGTTCTTTACACAATATTATTTGACAAGACAATTGAAAACAGTATTTAACAAATTATGATATATGACTGCTTATTAAGCTACCTAGCAATGGTTAAAATTAGCTCCATCATTGCAGTTGCAGGATCGCTGACATTTTGAAACATCAGCAATGCTGCCCATATGACTTTTGGTATGTTAGAGTCCTCCTTAACCCCAAAATATCTCATCACTGTGTTGACTGTTATATGGTGAGAACACTGCTGCAGAATGTGATGTGGGAATGCACTTTTTACATGCTTCCATTTAAGGTTGAGGGAAGAACTTTTAATGAGTTAGATAACCTTGCTTCTGAAAAAAATAAATATGAATATGCGATATATGTGCATGCATAATTATCTGTCAGTGGATTTTAGACATATTATAACCTCCTAATTAAGAAAATACTGTCAGCAGCCAGGAAAAAGGTCATTTTGCCTTGTTTTTAGGAACGAAATATTCTATACTTCACATTATGAATAATGTATAAATATAAATGCATAAAAACAATAATCCAAATGTAGTTATGAAGCACATTAATATCGAAACTCCACTTCCCTTAATCCAAACAGCAAGAGGGTCGGGTGCTTACTGGCAATGACCTCAGTGTGAGGACACATGGTAAGCTTAGCCGATTTGATTTTATGACTGTTTTAACTACACTTTGCATTTGGGAGGCAATTTAGCATCAAAGACGGCCTTAAATATATGTACATAATCTACAAGCTGTCACATCATTAGTGACATGAAGCTCATCGTGACCTGTAAAGCGGCACAATGTCACATTCTGATGCATTAAATAATTAAATATGGAACAGAGAAATCTCAAGTTAAAAGCTGTTTTTTGCAGTAGTGTGAAAATGTGCTAAATATAGTGTCAAAAAATCATCTCATACTGTGTTCATTATGAGCACCTTACGAGGTTCCAAAAAAAACACCTCAGCAGAGCAAGAGTACATTTAAAGCCTGGAGAGCACTAGGGTGGGGAGAGGAGGGGCTGTGCCAGCGGAGACGAGTAAGCCAGGATACTGTGGTGGCTTCCTCGACACGGAGTTCATGATAATGTTAATGATAAGATGGTATAGTCAGCCTTTGTTGCCAGAATACCAGTTCATACAGGTCACAACACGGGGCGGGGACGTAGAGCATCTGTTAACATAACATCTCCAGGAGATACACAGCCATCCAAGGCTGTCTGGAAGCCAAATTCCAAATACTACAATTGTTTTGGTACAGGCTGTCATAACTGATTGCTGACAGACCTTACAGTTTTCTGGTTACCTCTCAGGCAAAAAAATCCAATCATCCGAATTTTTTGGTTCTACTCCGCCAGGCAGAAACAGACACTCCAACACTTCTCCAGATCTAATCCATTTCGATTCAGCTCTACTGAGTCTGATTGAGTTTGTACTGTTTCTACATCCCTCATAGGCAGCCTTACTAGGGCCCGAACAGCTGCCCAGAAACCAGGTATCCCCAAGTCCAATTCGGGAAAAATCCTGGTATCAATATATATGCCACATCCACACAGTACAGCCAGGCATGTCATCTTCCATCCCCACGGGAATCCATAACATAGCCAGCTGGGTATGTAGTTGGACCAGAGGAAAGAGGGTTCCCCTTCTCCCAATCTCCTCATGATGAGAATTTGATGATCAATAGTGTTGAGAGATCAGGTGACCAGATCCATAATTTAATTTCCAGTTCAGGGATGTCTGAAGAGACGCTCTAAGCAGCGAAGCAGCAAAAGCAGGGTGTAAGAGCCACTTTATAAGAAGTTGATCTGAAGTTTGGTTAAGGTTTATTACTCATTTCTAGCTCCTGAATAATCAAACACGGTGCATAAAGATTTGTGAATGTGCATTTGAATGTTGTTAATGCTGCTCCTTTTTATGTAACAAGTGACGTCAGATGAGGGGAAGGTTTGGAGGGCTGCATTAAGCATGGGAGCATACAGTTTTTCTACCATGTGACTATGTTGTGATTATTACAAAATACATGCCTGAAGTCTGAACAACTTCTACTGTCATACGGGTCAGGATTAAGTTACTGTGCTAGCAGCCCAGAAGTGGCATGGAAAAGACTGAAGAAACGCCGCTACACAAGGGTAGATAGGGAGGTTGGGGAGAAGAGAAAAACACGCCCGTCTCTGAGAGCAGAAAAAAAAAAATTCATGATTTTCCTTTATAAATCATTGGTTGTTTGGATCAACAATTTCAGTTAAATATATCATATAGCAGAGGAACACAGTGATATTTGAGAAGTGAAATGAAGTTTATAGGATTTACAGAAAGAGGTGCAATAATTATTTAAACAAAATTAGGCAGGTGCATAAGTTTGGGCACCCTTGTTGTTTTATCGATTTGAATACCTTTAGCACTAATTACTGGAACACAAAATTTGTTTTGTAAGCTCATTGACCCTTGGCCTACATACACAGGTGAATCCAATTATGAGAAAGGGTTAAGGGTTAAGTGTTTCTCCTCTTTGCATCTTCTCTGAAGAGTGGCAACATGGGAGCCCCAAAACAGCTCTCAAATGAGCTGAAAACAAAGATTGTTCAACATCATGGTTTAGGGGAAGGATCCAAAAAGCTCTCTCAGAGATTTCAGCTGAACATAGTGAGGAAATACATAGTGAGGAAATGGAAGACCACAGGCACAGTTCTAGTTAAGGCCCGAAGTGGCAGGCCAAGAAAAATCTCAGATAGGCAGAGGTGAAGGATGGTGAGAACAGTCATAGTCAACCCACAGAGCAGCTCCAAAGACCTCCAACATCATCTTGCTGCAGATGGTGTCACTGTGCATCATTCAACTACTCAGCGCACTTTGCACAAGGAGAGGCTGTATGGGAGAGTAATGCAGAAGAAGCCTTTTCTGCACACATGCCACAAACAGAGTCACTTGAGGTATGCTAAAGCACATTTGGACAAGCCAGCTTCATTTTGGAATAAGGTGCTATGGACTGATGACACTAAAACTGAGTTATTTGGACATAACAAGGGGCGGTATGCATGGCAGAAAAAGAACACAGCATTCCAAGACAAACACTTGGTACCCACAGTAAAATTTGGTGGTGGTTCCATCATGCTGTGGGGCTGTGTGGCCAGTGCAGGTACTGGGAATCTTGTTAAAGTTGAGGGTCGCATGGATTCCAGTCAATATCAGCAGATTCTTGAGAACAATGTTCAAGAATCAGTGACAAAGTTGAAGTTGCGCCGGGGCTGGATACTTCAACAAGACAACGATCCTAAACACTGCTCAAAATCTACTAAGGCATTCATGCAGAGGAACAAGGACAACATTGTGGAACGGCCATCTCAGTCCCCAGACCTGAATGTTACTGAAAATCGGTGGTGTGATTTAAAGCGGGCTGTCCGTGCTCGGAAAGCATCAAACCTGACTGAACTGGAGATGTTTTGTAAAGAAGAATGGTCCAAAATACCTTCAACCAGAATCCAGACTTATTGGAAGCTATAGGAAGCGTTTAGAGGCTGTTATTACTGCAAAAGGAGGAGCTACTAAATAATGTTGTTTAAATAATTATTGCACACTTTCTGTAAATCCTTTAAACTTCATTTCACTTCTCCAATATCACTGTGTTCATCTGCTATGTGATATATTTAACTGAAATTGTAACCAATGATTTATAAAGGAAAAACATGAAAATTATCAGGGGTGCGCAAACTTTTACATACCACTGTAATTAGAAAACTGAATACAGGTGGATAATCAACAATCTCAGGGTGTGTGGACAAGAAAGGCACAAACAGACATAGCAGGCACATAGGTCTGCACATCCTGGACCAGGGAAAGCCATCAAATCAATCTTCAGAGTAAGGTTATGGCATTGGAGATGGAGTGTTGATGAGAGAGCATCTGACTTCACACTGCAAAAGCAGATTCAGGTGCAGCATACTTGGTAGGGATTTGATCATGTAAAGAGAGATGAGTGACTGCAGAGACACAGGTAATTCTTTAACAGCCAGTTCATCACAGATGTAGTTACACAAACCATGTAAAAAGCTTCCTCTAAGGACTTTCTCCTCCCACTTCTTCAGCCAAAATCCAAAAATCCACAGAATACTCTGCCACATTCCTCTCTTAATGCAGCAAATTAAGCATCCTATGAGCCACCATATCGGAACTTGCTTCTTTGTTGAACACACACTGGAATTTGTCAACTAACTCCTGATAAGTCACATTCTTACAATTGTTCAGTGCTATTTGGGCCCATCATGGAGTGCATTGAGTGAAAAAACCTTGGCCCTTCTTTAACTCACCCTGGAAGAGTTGGGAGTACCTTCTCCACCTGCTTAGATGGAACGGGCGGTGGCATGGCAGATTCTAGAGGTGATGTTGGCGGATCTGCTGATACGTACAGTTTTTGATTGTGAACAAAGAATCCTCAATATACTTCCTACATTGGCAATTTGTTAGAGGATTGTGCCTTGTCAGGTCAAAGAGGTGGCAAAGGGCCTGTTTGTGCTTGTTGACTGGAGAGACTTCCAAAGTGGATCCGTATCCGCTGTATCCATTCTGATGCTCAGATAATTCTGCCATGAAACCAGGACAGATCTTGACACAAGCACGGGACACAGAAATAAAAACTGAACAGGTTCATTGCAGGCACAAGTGATAAGCAGATCACTAACATTGTTTGGTGTTGTCTTCCAGGATGGGCTATGCGAGGAGGCAGGCAGGTTATCCAAAACAGGGTTTCTTTCAACCTTAATTTTTCTCTACAGGTTTCCTTTCCTCCTTGAATCTCACTCCAAATGTTTAAACAAAGACAGACACATAAGTGCAAAGTGCATTTCAAAACTGGTAAAGGCTGAGGGGAACCAAACCCAGCAGGTAATTAGCAAAAAGAAAATAGGTAGACACTCAAACAACCTCCAGGTATTTGGGCAGGGAAGGCAGAGAACAAGGGAAGGCTCTGACTCTGGAGCACACGTGCAGAGTTAAACACACACCCACACACAGAGATGAGAGCAAAAGAATGAAGGACAGATAAGAGACAGCAGGTAGGGCCAGGTGTGAGCTGATTACAGATTCTAAAGGTAAAAGATGCTCATCACATATTGATTTTGTTTCTTTGTTACACTCTGGATGATATTTTAAAAACTATCCGTGGCATGATTGTTACAGTACCACTCAAAAGTTTGGACTCACTTACCCATTTGTATTTGACATAAAATACAACTGACGTTTACTAAAAGTACTGTGCAAAACTCATTTCTTTATATTTTGCTTCAAAGGAGCCAGACTTTCTTTTCATTTAAAGACTATTTATTGACCATTCTTGTCATTTAAGACCATTAGAGTGGGCTTGAGCAATAGTGCTCCAGGCTTTCTGAAGGTCTATTAAAGTTTTTCTTTGGACACTGGCTGCTTTTTCAGTTCAGTTCTTGTACCTGCCTATTTTAAATGGTATCTTTTGGCTGTTGCAACAGCCTGTTGCAAAAACTCATAATTTGTTCCAATTTATTTAGTTGATAACACAGTTTGACAGGCATAAAGTAGTATTTTTGCAGCAACAAGGTGATTCCCAAAGAGCTATAAGCCAAAAACTTGCATGTCTTGGCATGGTGTGTGGTGTGTGCTTAAAAGCTTTGAGGAAACTGGACAAGTGGAATATAATTGACAAAATGGCAGGCCTACAGCATCTATAGCAGATGAGCATCTATCAGTATCTGAAAGTCATGAACTTAAGAAATAGAATCCAGCAAAGAGAGAGCGATACAACAGTGTCTTGAACCATCTGCAAAACACAGTGGAGGCTCTGTCATGCTGTGGGCCTACATTACAACCAGTGGTGTGAGGGACCTTCTCAAATTTGATGAAATTATGAGCACAGTAAAGTACCATCCGATTATTAAACCACCACGTAATACAATCTGGGAAGTGTCTGTTTGGTAACAGCTTCATTTTTCAGCATGGCAGTGATCCCAAGCACACTACCAATACAGTAAAAGCATGCCTGGATAGAAAAACACACAATGGAACAATATCAGTCATAGACTGACCTTCCCAGACCTCAGTGTTATTGAAGCAGTGTGGATCATCTTGACAGAGAATGGAAAAAAGAGAGCCAAACATCCAAAGAACAGCTTTGGAATATCTTTCAAAAATGGATGGTAAATGGTCTGGTACTTATGTAGCACTTTTCTATCCTAACTGAGCATTGAAGGCTTTTTTTTTTTTTTTTACTACAAGCCTCATTCACCCAATCACACACATTCATACAAGCACTTTTTTCTATAGCTAAGCACCTTCTCTAACTCACACTCCAAAGGATGCACTGGGGTTCAGTATACTGCCCAAGGATACTCTGACATGCAGACTAGTAGCTGGGGTTCAAGCTACCAGTTTTCCAACTGACAGAAGACCCATTCTACCCCCTGAGACACTAGCCTGGAGAACTATTCCTGAAGACTACTTAAAGTATTTAAAAGACATCTACAAGTCACACTAGAGCCACCACGGCATGACCACAATTACTGCAACCTTATGCAAATAACTTGCAGTCTCCCTGCCTTTGAAATGTTTGGTTTGAAAACAGGACCAAATCTGAGACCATTTGCAGTCAGTTGCTGTCTTCAAACTTTGGTGCAAGAAGTAAAATATAAAAGATAAAATATAGATTAAACGGCAAGGCAGAGTCAGTCTACTATCAGTTTTCAATTGAACTGGATCAAGTTGGCACTTACACGTAATCTGTTTGCAATAATATTGTAATTAATTGTGATTAATCTCAAATGCTGCCATCTGTTACAAAAATGCGGGTAATGTACTAACAAAATATTAGTGTAACCACAGATTTTACACCTATTTCTTTCTGAAAATAGTGTAGCGGTTCAGATGAATAAGAGGCTGAAGAAAACTCAATATGCCAACAATATAAGGGTGAATTAGAAATTGCTGGGGACTGTGCGTATGTGTGTTTACTCTGCTGGCCAGTTTCAGAGATGGTCCTCTCCGTGTCTCTCCACCCTACTAACAAAACAAACCTGGAAGACGTTTGTCGATTAACTCACCTGCGCTTCATACAGCCATCACCAGCTGCTACTTAAGGCCTCAGCTGCTGCCAGATTGTGAAGTGTTCTGGCTCCTAACATCATTTTTGATCTGTTCCTGGCTCAAACTCCTTGTCCTCTGTACAGGCTGCTCCTGTGTTTGGAGCCCTCTGAATTTATGAAGGACTCTGTGTAATGTGTGTGTGTGTGCCTGTGGGCCTACCTGTGAATCCTGCCTCTGGTCTCTCAGCCTGCCCCTCCCAGCTCAGTCATTAACTGCCTGTTTTCACTGTGTTTCTCAACTTCTGTAAATAAACCTGTTAAACCTTATTCCCTGTGTCCAGTGAGTGAGTTCTCGTCCTGCTTGTTGTTCATGATACTGTGGCAGCGCATGATAATTCAATTAACTGTAACCTGCTGTAATATTCAGATATTAATCTAACACATTAATACGGTTCAGTTCAGTTATTGCTCAATCTAATTACAATCTGTCGATAATCCATCTGTGTTTATAAATTAGATGGCGATTAATTGCAGACCTTCATCACTCTGAGTGTGATTGCAGTCCATCCAAGTTGGACCAAGACTGGTTGCTATTTGACCATAAGTGGTCATCCAGAGGTTGAGGGTGCTGTGTGCTGAACCTCTGGGCAACCAGCTAGGTCACCGGAGCTCCTTAAAATTGGTCGCAGACAGCAAAAAGTTCAATGTGATTGCTTGCCAACATTTGGTCTTTACTGGTCACACCAAGGCAGCCATTCTGCCTTTTACTCTAGTGTTTGCCTCAGTAATACTAGAGTAAAAATAGGATATATATATATATATATATAATTACTACAATGGCAGATGCTCTTCTGCAAACATAGGCCAAACTGTATATCATAACCACAAAATAAGAAATATTGTGACAATGTGGTTTATACTCCACGTGGATGTCTGAACTTGCAAAATGGAGCACTGATTGCTCAACACTCTCTCACCCACACAAGGAGCATGTGGACAGATGCTGAGGTCTGCCACTGTGGGCTAACTGTATGTATAGACATTAACAGAGCAACACTGACATGCACACAGGCCCAAATGAGGATTCATCATCACGTCCCTGTAGGCTGCCTTCCCCAGATTTCCCCCGGCAGATGGTAAATGATAATCTGACATTTTTTCAGTGTCTTCATTTTGTCACTATTCATGCCTATGCATTCCAATTCACTCAGAGTCAACTCTCTCTCACACACACTCCATGTACTGCATCCTATCTACTGTGAGTGCAATTACACACACATATCTCCACTCAAGACAAAGTGTGTGTATGTTGAGGAGCTTAAAAGTACAGAAAAACTAATAAACTAACCTATTTCCTGTCCTTTTTCCCATTGGCAGTGGTGGCAGCAATGATGTGAGTGTTTGTGACAGGCCTGGTGTCATGTTTTGGCAAAAGAACAGAATGCCTTTATTGCCATTATACAGAATGTATAATGAGATTGGAGGGACCTAAAGAATCGGGGACCTAAAAGATAGACCTAAAGAGCAGACCCAGGCAACAGCTGGCAAATTTAAAGTGCTTATTTTTAAAGAGTGAATGGTTTACTGATAGAGAGTAGCTGACTGGGAGATTCAGTAGCACTACAGGATTGCACACAGAACCTCTTCATTACTGTATTTTCTTTCTCATTTTCCATATCTAATATTAAATGATAACTTTTGGCTTTATCTAAGCTTCATGGCTCTTCAGGTCTGTCCCAAACAAAGCTTTACTCTGTTTAATAAAACAGATGAGCCAGAATCTCTTGCCTGCAGGTCCCTGCTTCTATTTATAGACACCGATATTCCTGGCGTATGTTACTGACCCCAGACCAGCACAAAGAGCTACATCCCAGCTCACCAATCTGGGTTGAGATTAATCTGCCAGCGGGATAAAGCCTTGTCTTTGACCATGGGATCAGTGATTGAGGGCCCTGCACTCTGGATAGAATTAAATCTGCTGGTTCTCAGTTGATGCACTGGTCAGTGATGGAGACTTCAGGGGGAACAGGGGCAGAGTTCATGTGACCAATACTACAGGGGATGGAAGAGATGGAGGAAGGATAGATATGGTATGATGAACAGAGACACCTGAAGTTAACCTAAACAGATATTTTTTTTTTTTCATTTTTCCTTTTACAGGTTATTAATTTGTTTCTGTGTAGTTTTATACACACTATTTATATGTGCTGCAAACTGTGTGTAATTAACTTGTGATCTTGTTGCGATCTGTGATAAATCAACAAAAATAGCAATTCTGTTGTTGCCCTTTGTATATCTGTTACTGTCGTCATACAAAGAATTTCACACTAGACACAAATTACATGCTTACATTTAGAGTCCAGCCATAACCTCACAAACCTGATTCAGAAATTCAGAATTTCCTCCGCAAATAATGACTTAGTTGATGTTGGATGGCAACTTAACTGCAATGTGACATAGGCGCTCTGCAATCTTGCCCTTATATAGGTATAAAGTTGGCAAGTAGTTGAGTCGAGTCCCCTACTGCAAGGAGACACATCACAGACAAGTTGCCCTGCAGGGCAGACTAGCTCAGATTGATTGCAACATGTTGGTCATCTGTCTGCATTAGATGGTTAAACCTTCACCAATCTGTCTGAAATTGATTGCAGTCGGTCCAAGTTGCAAAGTAATTGTTTGTATAGAGGTTGCCTCCAGCCAGGTGAGATGACCTGTGCAATTGCAATCAAAGTGGCTGCCCAGAAATTGCGCATTAAAACTCTGGGCGACCAGTTGGTTGTTGCTACTATTGACAAGTAATGTCTGACAGCAAAACGAATTCTATGTAATCACCCAACAAACACCAACTTTTCCTGTATGTTCTGGAACAGGAAAGTATGAATAAGAGTGACTCCTTCACGAGAATCGAACATGCCATTTTTGAAACTCACCAATGAGGGAAACGGCCACACACTAACCAACACCATGGTCCAATCTTGAGGTGCTTGTTAGCTGACAGAATCCAGAGGGAGCTAACCAGAGTGACCATTTGTCTTCGTATCGCATACAAATGACGTCACAAGACTGTCGGGCCGCCTTGCTATAACAACCCCACGCATATTGAGGTGGTACACATTTGTAATAGAAAATGACCAAAACCAAATGTTCTCTTTTTCTAGTCCCAGTTAGTACTCTCGCTACAGCGTTCTGGATCAAGTGGAGGCTTTCCAGGGAGCTGTTTAAATGAATTACAGTAGTCCAGCCTAGAAGTTATGTCTGAACTAGCTTATCAGCATCATTCTGAGATGGGATGTTCCTAATTTTAGAAATATGGTGGAAATGAATAAAGGCAGCCCTACATAGTTGCTTAATGTGCATGCTGAAGAACAAATCCTGATCATAAATGACTCCAAGATTCCTCAGTGTTACTGGAGGCCAGCGTCATTCAGGCCCCAGCAGTTGGCCTGATGACACTGATTCTTTTCCAGTGAAATATGGTGAGCATCAACATGATGGTGCCCTGCTTCTGAAAATAAACAACTAAAGTAAACAACTCCAAAACTGCTCAGGGCCCTATTCCAGGAAAAAATGCTCAAAAAACTGAATTTAAAAATAAACTGAGTTGATTAACTCTGAGATTGGCAGCTCTGAGTTTCCTGTTCCAGAACATTTGACCAGAGTTAGTTTATCAACTCCAATTATGTTCACCTTGAGTTAAGGACGTGCATGAGTAGAGAAAGGAAGCCATCATTAATGGAGCTGCAATACAGGCAATGGTAATGGAGGTAAATGGAGCAGAGACTCTATTTTAATCTAGTCGACCATGATATTGACTGTAAAAACAGGAGCGAGGAAAGGAGTCATTTGAATAAAGCTTGGGTCATTTTTCATTTTTGTCTGCTGTTAAGTTTTCATTAGATGAAGCTGGAGTCCAAATCTTAAATTTGATTTTTAAATCAAATTATTCAAGTGTAACTTGACAGGGACAAACTGTAGGTGATAGAAACTGAAGATAAAAATCTGGAGAAAAAGTATGAGAAGTTTACTGATGGACCTGTGATATTTTTTTTAAGCTTTTTTTTTAAAAAATGTAAATAAAAACTGTTTTGCTACAGTTGGTTGCTACATTGTTTGAATAATTATTCAGTAAAAATTTAATGTACTTATATTTCATAAGTAAATTAAATTAGCAGCCTCACAGCACTTTTTTAATAATTTCATTCCTTCTACCATTACTGGACAAAAATGCTTAATGAGATTTACAGAGAAACTCTGCTTTACTGGTCTCTAGTTTAAATATTTCTAATCCCATCTTTCACTGAGAGATAATGGCTCTCTTACAGTCAGAGCAGAGCTATTTTATTGTATTACTATTAATGGTCAGAGTTCAATAATAGTTTCACGTTTAACTGAAAAAATGCATGGCAGCTTTTATGATAATTTAGATTCATGTTTTAAGAACTACCTCAATTTTTACAGATTTTAAAGATTGTCTTTAAGATATGCCTGTAGTTTAACAAATTTTGTTTTTGAATAATCTGGCTTTATGGATGAATAAAGTTGTGTATCATCTACATAGCAATGAAAATCAGCAATTTTTCTTTCAATATAGCCTAATGGAAGCATGTGTAGTGTAAAAAGTATTGGTCCCAGCACAGAACCCTATGGAACTCCATTTAATACCAATGGTATGTTCTGCCCTATGTGGCAAAATATTGTGGTTAACAGGATTCATCCAGAGGAGAGCTGCTTTATGACAAACTATTCCACCATGTAAACCTGAAATCTGTCACAGCTGACCTGTACAGTGCGCAGGAGAACACATTTACTGCCAGATCCTCCTGACTCATCCATATATTGAAGGTGGAGAGTAACAACGTTTATGAACAAGAGGTGGTGCAACCCTGGACACACTGTTAAGGATCAAGACTGCACTAAGGACATTGAGCTGGCTGAATGGAACCAATTTTTTGGTCAAGCACTGAGTAAGCTCGCGGTGGAAAAAGTGTTGAACGGTTTGAGCACATGGCACTGGCACCAGAACCCTGTCAGTGTTAAACGGTAATGTGTGACCCCAGGAGCCTAACCATCTCAGACCTGTGATCTTCGTGGGATGGCTGTAGCTCAGGAAGTAGCGTGGGTCACCCACTAATTGGAAGGTTGGCAGTTCGATTCTTGGCTGGTCTGGGCTGCATGCTAAAGTATCCATGGGCAAGATCCTGAGCCACAAGTTGCTCTCCGACGCAAGCGTTGAAGTATGAATGTGTGTGAATGTTAGACAATTAACTTAGTTTAGTTACATACAGAAGTGCTTGTATAAATGGGTGAATGTAAACGTGTTGTATAAGCACTTTGAGTGCTCAATTAGAGTAGAAAAGTGCTATATAAGAACTAGTCAATTTACCATTTAACTTCCCACTTGATGAAGACCCTGCCACCTTTGACCTCTAGTGAGCATGCTACTGGACCCCCTGCAGTTTGCTTACCGTCCTGCTATTGTAGTGGATAATGCAGTCATAGAGAAAACCAACACCTATTGCACTGGTGAGCATCGAGGTTATGGACACTTACAAATTTTAACAGTAAACTGGACTGGTCAGATATTACTCAAGCCCTGTACAAGAACCGCCAAATTCAGTTCCATCTGCTGCTGAGGTCTTTTGGGCTGTGCAGGACATTACTAAGGACCTTTATGACCCAGTAATGGTCTCTGCAGTCTTTTATACAGTTTCTGCTGGGGAAGCGGCAGAAAGGAGAATGAAAGGAAATAATTCCATAGACTGAAGAGAGCCAGCTCTGTCCTGGTCAGTCCCCTAGACTCCATGTGGACAAGAGGACAATATTAGCCAAGCTAATGTCCATTATGGACAAAACCTCTCACCATCTGCATGAGACTGGGGAGGCCCTGAGCAGCTTTTTCAGCAGTAGGCTGTTACAGCCACTGTGTAGGATGGCACTTCATCCTTTGCCAACCATTCACACTCACATCCACACCTATGGGCAATTTACAATTAACCTAACATCACTAACTGCATGTCATGAGTGTGGGAGGAAACTGAAGTACCCGGAGAAAACCCACGCAAACACAGGGAGAACATGTAAATTCCACACAGAAAGATCCAGGCCAAGTGGGATTTGAACCCAGACCTTCTTGTTTTTGAGGTAACAGTGCTAACCACCGCGTCCAAGTCCTTGGCTTGTCGCCAAATTGCTCACGTGTCTACCCCCATATCTTTCCCCCATTTCCTGTCTCTCTATACTGCCAATAAAGCCTCTGTGGCCAAAAAAAAAAAGTCCCACTTTCCCCATTTCAGCCCAGTTGTCAGCCAGTCAACATTTGGTAGACATCATCTGCTTCCAGGGACACACAGTTGGGATTTTGGATGACTACAGCGGAGCACGTTTGAAGTGGGTGAAAATGCCCCTCCACTCCACGTGTATGCAGACACACTTGAGGGACCATAAATTATGCTTCAAGCTACATGCACACTTTAAGTGATTCGCTTGTCACACATCAACTTGAAGCAACTACGGGCAAATAACTGTGATGGGAAGTGGGCATAACCCAAGATATTTTTCTCAACTTCCAGGTGAACAACTGCCAATGAGAGTGAAGAATACCGCTGGTATTGCACAAACTATTTCCCTATCACTTCCTGTGCCCACTAGATAGAGTTTGAAAACACACATTACATGTTATTTTGTTTATCATTTGTGGAATCCACAATAAAAATTTCATGTATATCTGACATATAGTAGATCACACATCTCATCAAGCATGTGAATTTTGGGACAGATTAGAATATTTGTATTTAAGGTATGAAAATTCCATGTCCTGTGGAAAATAATCAAAATTCAGCATGCCATTTCAAACTCAAAAGATTTGCAAGTTAGCATCAACAATGTCTTGATTGAACTCACCAAAGATCATGGTGGTCCAATTAAATTTCTAGGAGGAGTTCCTTAAAGTACAAGGCCTGGGAATTGCAAAAATGCTGCCAAAACTTCACTTTAAATTCAAAATGGCTCACTTCCCAATGGGTTTACAGTATGACATGCATAGATGAAACGTAGCGTCATTAAAATTTTGTAGGTGGCCATTTGGCCACATCCAATGTTAAGAACCAGATAAAAAAGGGAGCCTTCGTCACACTGGATTTGTGTGCCAAATTTCATGATTTCGTTTCCAAGCCTCTTTACAGCAACTTCCTATTTCATGTCAATTTGCCATGCCACCAGGACAAATCGCTGATGAGTCCAACATTTATTTAGACCACTTCTGAGGTGGATGCAGTCAACCTGGGAGGAGTGGCACAAGTATAAAACATGACATTTCCCATTCCCACTGGGTGGCACTCTGTCGTTGACTATTGGCATATCAGTCATGGTCTGCCGCCTGCTACTCTCCCTGTCACCCTGGATCAGGAGGTTTGAGTGGATCTCCACCCTTCTTGGCAGAGCCTGGATTCTTCCACTCAGCTGAGCACCTGTACCCTATCAAGCCTCGTCAGCTGTGGTATTTCAGGACCAGCTCAACCATCCAGTCTCTGTCAGATTATCTGCATCCTTAGAGTGGTAACTAGGTTCAGTTTTGCATGCCTTCCATGCAGCCTGTATTAGTGTGTAACACCTACCTTCTTGTCCTCTCAGATTGCATTGTCCAATCTGCTGCAAGAAGTGGACTGCCTGCTCACCCTCCCTCAGCACATCTTTCTGGCTCAAGGGATGAGCAATTAATCTGGATCTCAGACTCCCCCCAGACCACTCGTCTCAGAAACAAGTAAGGTGTCTGTCACCATCTTCTTCCTCAAGGACAGACTGCCCTTCTCATTAAGAACATTCCCGAGACTAAACTTTCCTCTTCTCCCTTTTAGAATATTCCACCTGGACCTGTAAAGTTTGGCCAACCCATACCTTTGGCTCAGACCCCCGAGCACTTTGTTACAAAATAAAGATTAGTGATTACTGTAAATTCCTTTGTGGTTTCTTGATTGGGTTCTGCATTTGAGTTCGCTGCCTTTGATTTAGTCAGTTCATGATGATATCAATGTGTTCAGGTGGTGACTGTTATTAAACATAAAGTTTAGGGCAGATTGGACAATGTGTCTTTGAGTTACAGCAATTTTTTTTTTTTTTGCTTTATGGCAAGCCATCAAAATCCCACCTTGGTCCTGCCCTTTGACTTGGTTTTGAAAATATAACACCAACTTGTTAAGGCTTTTTAGATGGTAAACCAGGTAAACCAGCTGGAACCACTACCTCAACATGTCAAACATGCCATTTCCACTAGATGGCACTGTGACTATCATTAAATATTGCCATAACCTTTGTTCAGGGGTGGAGCCTTATCACACTTGAGAAGTTTGGGCCAGAATGATTTTCCATGTGTGAATGACAGTAAATTATGAAGAGCCACAGACATGCCCTTCAAAGAAAATTTAAAAGCCCAGGTCTGTAGTTTAGGCTGACCAAATCTGAAGTTGATCCCATTAAATCCCCAAGAGGCTTTTAAAAGTACATCAGGAAGTCACCAAAATGGTGGACTTATAATACGTACATTTTCACCAGACCTGACATTTTTACAAAATTTCATGAGTTTGAGCATGTTTAGGCCCTCAAAGGCTGTGATGAAATAAGCTACACAGTATCAACTATACACAGTAGATACAATAGGGCCTTCACACTGTCAGTGCTTGGGCCCCAATTGAAAGGCATGAAATAAGCAAAGGGATATAACATCCACTACTGACAGGGGGGCAACAAAAGGCAGGAAAAATAAATCAAACTAAAAAGTAAAGCATGATGGTACATTCGTCAGCTAGCTTAATTGGCAACAGGTCAGTAACATGATTGGCTATAAAAAGAGCATCTCAGAGAGTTTCTCTGAAGTAAAGATGGGCAGAGGTTCACTAATCTTCAAATTGTGTAACAATTTCAGAATAATGTCCCTCTGTGTAAAATTATGAAGACTTTGAATAGCATCATCTACAGCACATAATATCAAAAGATTCTGAGAATCTAGAGAAATCCCTGTGCACAAGGGACAAGGCTGAAAATCAATATTTGATACCTGTGATCTCTTTGGACCCTCAGGCAGCACTGCATTAAAAACGGGCACAATTCAACCATGGAAATCACTGCATAGACTCAGGAACTCTTCCAGAAACTACTGCATGTGAACACAGCTCACTATGCCATCCACAAATATAGGTCAAAGTTCTATCATGCAAAGAAAGCTATATGTGAACAAATGCCACCGTCTTCTATGGGTGAAAGGTCATTTAAAATGGACTGAGGTAAAGTGAGAAACTAGTGCGGTCACAGGAGTTGAAATTTGTGTCCATGTTTTCATTGCAAAGAAAACAAAATAAGCATCTGCAGTTTTGTCCATGTTTGCTGTATCCTCCAGAGAAAGAGAAGAGGGACATTTCAGCCTGTTATCAGCGCTCAGTACAAAAGCTTTTATCTCTGATGGTATGAGGGTGCATCAGTGCCTATCAAATTGAAAGCTTTCATATCCCAATATCAATTCTGAAATGTTTATATACAGGTTTTAGAGCAACACATGCTCCAATCTTTTTCAGGAAGGTCTTGCATATTTCAGCAAAACAATGCTGAACTGCAAACTGCATCTATGACAACGGCATAGCTTCATATGAGAAGTGCGTGGTTGCTGAACAGGCCTGCCTGCAGTCCAAACCTTTCACCACCACAATGGGACACCATGAAATAAAAAATACTACAAAAGAAAACAGAAGACCAAAATTTACCAAATTTCTAACTCTGGCAAAATACTTTTGCATCAGGGACAAATACATCTATCTACATGTCCTGCAAAACAAACCCTTGAATAAGCAGCTTGACTTGCTTAAAAATTTAGTAATGGAAACCAGAAAATGTGTAAATACCAGGTATTGAAGAGCATTCCTACATACATGAAAAACACTTGTAAAGCCAAGTAATTATGCAGCATTCAGGTCTATAACCTGAATAAAGAGGGTTTGTAACATTTTATTGAGGACCATGACCTACCAAGGAGACACACAAAAGCATACAGCTGGTGTACTAAAATCGCTCACCAGGTTACCACCAGCGTTCTCCTCTAAACCACACGTTTCTGAAAGTACCGGATCTGAAGGAACATAGAGATTTCTTCTTCATGATGTAGTATTTGCATTAACCAACCTTTAAGTTGGAATATGGCAGCCTACGCTGATCTCACCTGCAAATTATATATATTATATGGGGGGAATTAAAAAGGCCTTTATTAACAACATCAACACCCATCACGAGTTGATCAAACTCCTCATTTCAATTCAATTACATTTTATTTAACCCCAGTTCATAATGACAGTCATCTCAGTGCTTTATATTGCAATGTAATGACCTTAAAATGTTGTTGAGAGAACCCCGATGATCTACTGATTCCCTATGAGCAAGTATTTGGTTACAGTAGGGAGGAAGAACTTCTTGTTAGCAGGAAAAGAACAAAATTATCTGCTGCTAATGTTTTTGGGCATGAGAAAAGTAATGACACACAAAGAAAGGAAACAAACACAATCATTTAATTTGTATTTATATAGTGTCAATTCACAACAACAGTCACTGCTAAGTGCTTAATACTGTAAGCTAAAGAAAACCACAATAATCACATGGCCCCCCTATGAGCAAGCACTTGGTGACAGTGGAGAGGGAAAAGCTCCCTTTAACCATGAAGAAACCTCTGGCAGTACCAGGGAGGGGCAGTCATCTGACTCGGGGTGAGGGTAAAGATAAGAGAACAGAGACAGGACAAAAGGCAAACACGTGTACAGTACAGGTGTACAAAAACAAAGTGAAGAAAAAACACTGCCCCCAGCAGCCTAAGCCTATTGCTGAAGTACCTGGTTAGACATTACATTTCTAAGATTTTTAGGACAGAGTACAATAACCTCAGTTTTATCTAATTTTAGAAGTAGGAAATTAGAAGTTATCCATGCCTTTATGTCTTTAGTTAAACTGCAGGTTTGCATTAATTTAGTTGATTTATATCATTTGGCTTCATGGATAATTAAAGCTGGGTATCATCTACATAGCAATGAAAATCTATGAAGTGTTTTCTAATATCGCCTAAGGGAAGCATGGTCTGTATAGTGTAAACAGAACTGGTTCCAGCACAGAACCCTGTGGAACTCCATGACTAACTTTCGTGTGTGAAGATTCCCCATTTACGTGCACAAACTGGAATCTATCAGTTAGATATGATTCAAACAACTGCAGTGCAGTTCCTTTAATACCTACATGTTCTAATCTCTGTAGTAAAATATTGTGGTCAGCAGTATCAAATGTTGCACTGAGGTCGAGCAGGACAAACACAGAGATCAGTCCACTGTCAGAGGACATAAGATCAATTGCAACCTTCACTACTGCTGTTTCTGTGCTATGATGCACTCTAAATCTTGACTGAAACCCTTCAAATAAACCATTCCTTTCCAAATTATAAGCTAACTGTTTAACAACTACTCTTTTAAGAGTTTTTGAAATAAAAGGAGTAATGGTACAATTACCGCCACCTTAAAAGTCTGTGGTACATAGCATGTTGATAAAGATAGATCAATCATATTTTAAGCTGAAGCATTAATTATGGTGAAACATATTTGAGCAGTCTTGTAGAAATGGTGTCTAAAAGGCACATCGACAGTGTAGAAGAAGAAACTTAATTCAGAAAGATTGATAGGAGAGCGTTTAAATATCAGCAGTTCTTAAAATTGCTGTATTTAATGACGCATTTGTGTGACAGCTATGAAAGGGAAAAAAAATTTCTAATGGTTAAAATTTTGTTTGTGAAGAAGTTCAGAAAGTCATTGCTAGTTAAAGGAATACTTGGCTCAACAGAGCTCTGACTCTGTAGCCTCTGTAGCCTGGCTGCAGTGCTAAAAAGAATCCTGGGGTTGTTCCTGTTTTCCTCAATCAATGAGGAATAGGAAGTCTTGCTTTTTTTTATAGAGTAACAAACTATTTTTCCAGGCTAAACAGACCTTCTAAATGAGTGCAGCATCATTTCCAATCCAACTTATGAATTATCTGTTTTAGGGTGTGCGTTTTGTGAGTTTTACCAAATAAAACAACATGCTTTTTACATCCACCAACTGCAACTTCAGTTTTAATCTTGTATAATACATCTTGTGCTTTTGCATCTTTGATGTGAACCAGTTTAAAAATAACCCAGTCAACACTAAAACATGACCTTGAACTCAAAGTATGCTGTGGGAGGAGAGTGCTTCCCCACATCTTACTGTTCACAGCTGAACATCTCTTATCTGCTGAGTGTACAGTAACTCGTTCCAAAGTAATGTGTTACTGTAATCACATTAGATTTTTTTTTTTAGTAACACAGTAATGTAACACATTATTGGACTAAATTCAATAATCACAAGACAGTTAGAATGATGTCATTACTTGCATTACAAAGGTTCTTCAGTTATCTGGACGACAGGTGCATCAACATCGGCTCTTTGCAAGAATCTGCACAGACAGCTAACGCAAAGCCAGCAACTAACCCAGAGTGATGTTAAAGCAGAGCAGATGCTGAACCCAGCATGAGCAGCATGAAACCTCTATTTCTACCTGTACATGTTTCTAAAGTGGCATCACTGTGGCAATCGTTTGAGGTCACTTTGGGCTGCTTTTTGGCTTCGCTTTTTGTTGTCAGTTTTGTGTTCATACGTAACACTAAAAGAAGAATCATATGTGTCCTCATTAGGATAGGGATTTGTATCAGTGTGTGGGACTGTAGCCTCGGGTTTATATTGTTAGCTGGTAATTATGTGACAATGCATTACAGGCCATATTACGGAGTAACGTGAAAGTAACAAACAAATGCTGACCATCCTGTCACAGCTATGAACACACAAACTGCGAACCGACGCAGCTTTGGTGACAGTCTGAGAGAGATGGACTTTGTCAACAGTGTCATTTGTGTGATTGCAGTAAATGATGGAGAGTACTTTAGAAACTACCAAAGTCATATAAAGGACCAAATCATATACACTGCTCAAAAAAATAAAGGGAACACTTAAACACTTAAACAACACAATATAACTCCAAGTAAATCAAACTTCTGTGAAATCAAACTGTCCACTTAGGAAGCAACACTGATTGACAATCAATTCCACATGCTGTTGTGCAAATGGAATAGTCAACAGGTGGAAATTATTGGCAATTAGCAAGACACACTCAATAAAGGAGTGGTTCTGCAGGTGGGGACCACAGACCACTTCTCAGTACCTATGCTTTCTGGATGATGTTTTGGTCACTCTTGAATGTTGGTGGTGCTTTCACACTCATGGTAGCATGAGACGGACTCTACAACCCACACAAGTGGCTCAGGTAGTGCAGCTCATCCAGGATGGCACATCAATGCGAGCTGTGGCAAGAAGGTTTGCTGTGTCTGTCAACGTAGTGTCCAGAGGCTGGAGGCGCTACCAGGAGACAGGCCAGTACACCAGGAGACGTGGAGGAGGCCGTAGGAGGGCAACAACCCAGCAGCAGGCCCACTACCTCTGCCTTTGTGCAAGGAGGAACAGGAGGAGCACTGCTAGAGCCCTGCAAAATCACCTCCAGCAGGCCACAAATGTGCATGTGTCTGCTCAAATTAGAAACCAACTCCATGAGGATGGTATGAGGGCCCAACGTCCACAGATGGGGGTTGTGCTCACAGCCCAACACCGTGCAGGACGCTTGGCATTTACCATAGAACACCAGGATTGGCAAATTCGCCACTGGCACCCTGTGCTCTTCACAGATGAAAGCAGGTTCACACTGAGCACATGTGACAGACATGACAGAGTCTGGAGACGTCGTGGAGAGCGATCTGCTGCCTGTAACATCCTTCAGCATGACCGGTTTGGCAGTGTGTCAGTAATGGTGTGGGGTGGCATTTCTTTGGAGGGCCACATGGCTCTCCATGTGCTCGCCAGAGGTAGCATGACTGCCATTAGGTACCGAGATGAGATCCTCAGACCCCTTGTGAGACCATATGCTGGTGCGGTTGGCCCTGGGTTCCTCCTAATGCAGGACAATGCTAGACCTCATGTGGCTGGAGTGTGTCAGCAGTTCCTGCAAGATGAAGGCATTGAAGCTATGGACTGGCCGGCCCGTTCCCCAGACCTGAATCCGATTGAGCACATCTGGGACATCATGTCTCGCTCCATCCACCAACGTCACGTTGCACCACAGACTGTCCAGGAGTTGGAGATCCCTCAGGAGACCATCCGCCGCCTCATCAGGAGCATGCCCAGGCGTTGTAGGGAGGTCATACAGGCACGTGGAGGCCACACACAATACTGAGCCTCATTTTGACTTGTTTTAAGGACATTACATCAAAGTTGGATCAGCCTGTAGTGTGTTTTTCCACTTTAATTTTGTGTGTGACTCCAAATCCAGGCCTCCATTGGTTAATAAATTTGATTACCACTGATGATTTTAGTGTGATTTTGTTGTCAGCACATTCAACTTTGTACAGAACAAAGTATTCAATGAAAATATTTCATTCATTCAGATCTAGGATGTGTTATTTGAGTGTTCCCTTTATTTTTTTGAGCAGTGTATTTTGCAAATGACATTCAATTAAGTTAAACGACATTAAATTCCGACAATTTGTCAAGGTCACTGGCACCACGAACACAAGCACAAGATCCTCTTTGGCATGACCACACATTTTAATTATATTGAATGCATAGACAAACACACTTGCTTTAAACAGCAATAAAGTCTGCTAAACTATTGACAAGAGTATGCAGAGGTGTAACTCCAAAGACTGTCAAACAGGAAACTGCGGTCCCTGTCCCATGTGTGCTCTTAATTTTGCTTTGTTTCACTAGGATTAGATAACAAAACTACTTGGTAAGTCTTAGGTAAGCCTTACCAAGAGTCGGCTTGGGTTCTAATATGCCTGCTCACAATCTTTATATGAAAAATTACGCTAATGTGTTCCCAGGGTGTTCAAATACAGACACCAAGGGTAGTGAGAAGGGAGCGCAGCCCTGCTAGAAATAGTACTTCTCCAAGTAAATCTAAATTCAAGTATGACCCTTTAAGGTTATGCTAGTTTTGTCTTCTCTCCCATATTGTGTTCTATCCTGTCTCCACCTCTGCTTTTACTTTTCTCTGTCTCCTCACCCCTGCAGCCAGTGGGCTGGCCCTCCCTGAGCCTGGTTCTGCCAAGTTTGTACCTGCTTGCTCAATGGGGCTCGTCTGATTGCTGAGTCTTTACCTTGCAGTATAAAGCGCCTTAGGGAAATTGCTGTGATTTGGAGCTACATAAACAAACTTGAAATGAAGAGTTCAATAATAATATACAATAATATAGTAAGACTATTTACTTTTAGCAAGCTAGGGTTAGTCATGCTGTTTAGCAGTTTATGCAATATAACATTCTTATGACCACCCAATTGCCCAACTTGGTCCCATCTCCACCTCTACTTTATTGGGGCCTTGATATGCCAACACTCATCTAGCAGTTCAGATAACTATAGCAAACAATAGCAAATTGTTGGCGATCAGTGAAACACAAGCTATAACTGATTTTCTGTCTCTTGTGTGTCCCCTTTCAACTTTAACAATAAATTACTTGATTGCCCTTTATAGCTACACTATGAATCAATGCTATATTGTGATTATAATTACTTTATAGAGGAATATTGACTTTACTTCAATCAGAAAACCTGGACTTGTGTAGAATGAAATTGGTTTCCCTATATTAACAAACCTATAAAACACTTAAGCTGGGGTGTGAATCCTGAAATTGAGCCAGTTTTCCTTGAAACCCCTTTTAAAAGAAAAGTGAGGTGTGAAAACTACGGAACAAACATTTCCAGGAAAACAGGCTTCTCATCTCATTTCACCTCTCTTACAGTTTTTCTCAATTGCCAAAACACTAAACCCTGTTGTCTGAACCAAATGCTCAGTGCCCTGAACCCATTTATTGAAATGGTCACATTTTTGGCAGAACCTTAGGCATTTTTTACCTTGTTAGACACAACTTGCAAACATATTTTCACTCGCTAAAACACATTTTGCACTGTGATGTACTTGGGTTGCATAACAGTAAGCACAGGTAGCAAAAGTGAAACTCAGTGAAAGCACAGGTGTCTCAACTTAAACACAGCAACTCACAACTGATCACACATGTGGCTGATGATGAGAAGAAACCAATATAAGCCAGTACAAGGAGCCCTGGTCCTTGAGGTTTCACTATGGACAGAAACAATCAGAGAGTCAGAGGAGGAAGAGGAGGAAGAGGACCACCAGACCAAATGCAGACTAGTCAATGCCATTGTGTTTCCAATTGCGATATATGGAAGCGAAACATGGACTACGAAGAAATCAGACAGGAAGAAAATCGATGCTTTTGAGCTGTGATGTTGGATCAGACTCCTACGAATTCTGTGGACAGCATGTATCACCAGTCTCGAAGTCCTGGAGCAATTCAAACCAAACCGCTCAGTAGAAGCCAGAATTACCAAACAGCGATTAGCCTACTTCGGCCATGTGATGAGGAGCCGCTCCTTGGAGAAAGATATCATTCTTGGAATGGTCAGCGGACGTAGAGGACAAGGCCGACCAACAACTCGCTAGCTTGACACCATCAAACAGGATACAAACACAACAATTGCTGAAATAAAAGAAGCTGTACACGATCGACAAGGATTGAGAATGCTGACCCAACAAGTGACCGAGAATCGATTGCGATTGAATGGATAAGTAAGATATACATACATACATATATATATATATATATATATACACACACATACATACATACATACATATATATATATATATATATATATATATATATATATATATATATATATATATATATATATATATATATATATATATATATTTGTACTACAAGTGCTAAACAGGAGTTTTGTTTTGAAAAAGCACTTTTGTGCTCAGTAAAGATTATTTCTTAAGACTTTATGATCTGATCACTGTGTTTTCTTTTTTTCTATGTTGTGCATAGTGACTGTTCAGTAGTGTTTTTCATTTTGATTGACTCTGGGTTTGATCTGACAACATTGTTTGCTTTTGAGGACTGTTTGAACTGTTTTGAGGCAATAGTTTGGTTTTGCAGGAAGAGTCAGAGGCTTTGTGAAAGTAGTTTGAAAATTGAGTTTTGTGTTTACAGTTTAGAGACATGGAGGGATGATTTCAAGAAATGTGTCTTGGCAATTGAGCAAAACTGTAAAGCACATTATTCAAAAGGGAGAGAGAGAGAAAGGAAAGATTAAATGCTTTCAATCTTCACAATACAACACTGGCTGCATTTGAAATGAAACAGTATGCTCAATCAAAATGAAAATAAAACTTGAAATCATTTCATCCTCAATGGTAAACTGTACCAGTACACAGGAATGAAAACACAGGCTGCAGTGGGAATAAAATCACCAAATGCAATGCTAGCAGATGAGCCATGACATTATCTTTGTGGGTATAACTAATTAGAAAACAACAGAGAGGATGTCTTCAAATGTCGGTGCCAGATATGTCTGAGAGCTTATATTCCACTTTCTTGCCAGGATAAATCCGAGAACTATTGATTCTCACAAGCTCATTTCCAGGAATCTGCGTACATTATCACATCGCTGTCTGGGAAAAAAGTATGTGACCTCATTTCTGCATTCTTCAGGGATCTCTACTGAGGCGTTCACAGCAGTAAAGATGATCTATGTTTACATTAATGTACCTTGAAATCTAGGACAAGAGAATACTAAAAATCATGTTAGATGATGTAGACTGTATTCATGCTCCACAGCCAGCCCAAAAAGCAAGGCAGACTTTCCACATGTGTTAAGGAGCTAGAGTGATTGTATAGCTTGTAGCTAGCCAAGAGGAGAGATGGATTATCAGTGGCTGCACAAGCACAGCGATTGGCCAACAGCTTCTGTTGTCATGGTTTTCATCCCTACAGATGGCCACGGTTACTGTGGCAATGGCAGCAGGCTCCGCATCAGCAGCAGTATTACATGGAAGACTATGATGAGAGCACTTGGAACATTCCTAACTTACAACTTCTTTTGGAAACAGGGGTTTCAGAGATTCAAACACTGCCACAGGTGAGGGTAGGACTTTTAAAACCTGTTTGGATTTGGACTAGCAGGTAGGAAAGCATTCTGCATGCCCTAAATACATTCGCATGCACACACACACACACACACACACACACAGAGGAGCAACTCTATATGTGTGACAAAGTGCTCCAGCTGAAACGAATCCAGCATTCCTGGCTTTTGTTCACCCATTTCTCTATCAGAGATTACTAGGGTCAGTACAGCAGGTTTAAGCTCCTGTCTTTCCCCAGAATGGCAGCCCCATCTGTCAGCCTCCTCAGGACCTTTCGCATGCACATTAGCACAACCGGTCCTTTCTGCACCACAGGAGCAAAACCTCCCACAGCCTATTAACTATACATGCATTAACATCATGCAGTAAATAAAATAACAAGCTTAGTCCAGCTATCGTGTTTTTTTGTTGTCGTTGTTGTTGTTTGTTTTTTCATCGTCATTGTCACAGCAATAGGGTATCAAAATCAAAAGTCAACTAACTCAATGAGAGCTAACTGTCTGAATTACACCATCAAAGTAATGCTCATCCTCTAACAGTCTGAAGAAATTCAGGTACAATATCAGAGAAACCTACCTGATAAATAAATCCCTTATTGAGGTCCACTGAGAGCATGGTGCGCCTCCTGAAATGTTGGGGCAGGATGCCCGCTAACTCCCCTTGTGCTTGCGGCAGTAGTAAGATAAGAGGCTAAGGCTAAGGGCCTGAGCCCCACTCAGCTCAGGGTGACTGTGATTGATGTAAAAAGACTCAGAGAGACTAGCAGAGAAAGATGGCTAGTCTGTCTGTGCATCTCAGTCAAACCCTCGCCTCTCTCCTCAGCCACTCTCCTCAGCTGCTTTTCCCATGCTTTAATAAGGCAGCAACCTTACTCCACAAAGCCCAGCGAACACAACATAAAATCAAAAGCAGGGAGCTCGACACTGCTCTGGCTCTGCCTGTGCCTCTCCCCCTGCCTCCAACGCTTTTCATCCAGGGTAGCATCAAATGCTTCTGACAAGCGTCCATCCGCCAATCCCCCCAGAGAGATTAGCGCTCTGACATCACCAGTGCTGTGCTGTGCAGAGTTCTACTGCTGAGCTTCCAAGCTCTGTTGCTCTGTTACCTAAGAAAAGTCTTAGGTCGTAGGGAGTCAAACAACACCACCCTCAGTACGAAGCTTCTCACAGCTATAGGTCAACACACACCTCTAGCAGAGGAAGCAAGAAGCAGGGTGTAGTGTTGCAGTACTGCATGCAGGACCTACCTGAGGCAAAGAAGCTGCTCTCTGGCTGTAGTGCACTGTCAGCAAAACTGTGATCAAGACATGGTGTGCTAGAAACAGATCCCGAGGGTCAAGCAGATATTTCTACTGTGCTGCCTGAGACAACTGTGAAATTACATGCTGCCTTTGTGGCTCATGTCAGCTGATATTTCTGAAAAGTTTCATTAACAGACATGGCACTTATCATTGAAACATTTATAAGTGAAGATCAGACAGCCATATTATAATTATAGTTCTCAATCTAATTTTCTATCAGCCTGCCTCTCCTCATCTAACCATCTGTCTCTCATCTTCTCAACCAGCTCTGTATCCTCTTCCTCTACCTACCTCCATGCCCTCTTCACCATCCTCTCCACTGACACTGCTATAATTAACCGTGGAAAGGAGCACAGCCAGTCTGGGCTGCTAGCTGTAGTGGGGAGGCTTCCTCCCTGCCTGCCAGTTTTGCACAGTTGGATCACCAAGTCGAACAGAGATTTCACACTGATCCAAGAACACCATGCTCAAAAGAACAAACCCGGACAACTCCAGCAAACTTCCTCCATCTGTTCTCACTGATCTTCTCCTGCTCAAACTGGACAGACTGGCAGAAAGCCTGCTGTTATGTCAGGGTTGTACAGCAATTAGGACCATGCCAGTCAAGTTTACATCAGATCCAAAACAATGTCCATTTGAATTGAAGTCAAGCTGATAATGGGTAAACACCATTAAACAAATCTCTCTATAAAGCAACAGATCAATATGGCCATAAAAATAGTGGTTCCTGATTAAAAGCTGACTAATATGTATCTGCTTTATAATACTGTCAGTCAATCATGGCCAAAGGAAAGTACACCTTCTATCAATTCTAAGCTTTTACTTTTCAGGCGATAATAAAAAATCTTCTGACTTTAACAGGTCTTAAAATTTGGTAAATATAACCTCAGATGAACAACAACACATGATATTTTTTTTATTTAACAAAAACTAAGGAAAAATACAGAAGCCGTGTGTGAAAATTTCAGTACTCACCATGATTCAAAAACTTGTAGAACCACCTTTAGCAGCAATAACTTGAAGCAATCATTTTCAGTCTCTCATATTTTGGCCCACTCCTCTTTACAACATTCACTGCGGTGCAGGGGTTTGTCTAGGCTCACCTCTCTTAAGATCCCCACCACAGCACTTTGAGTTGAGATCTGGACTTTGGCCAGTACAACACTTTGACTCTTTTCTTTTTCAGACAGATTCATTTATTGGTCTTTACCCATGTGGTAGATTTGCTGGTGTGCTTGGGATCATTGCCCTATTGAATGACCCAATTTCAGCCAAGTATTAGCTGTTGAATAGATTGCCTCACATTAAATAATCAGCCCTTTAACAGTCATTCGCTGGTGGAGGCAAGCAGCAAGAGCTTGTTGAGATGAAATACATTTTCTGATTGGTCGGTTCATAAAATAAAATCATAAATAAAATTTGTTTGTTTGTTTGCTCTAATGTAAAAGTCAAGGGAAAATGAAAGTTCCAGTAAGCAGAGGATTGCCCTCAGCCTGGCTCTCAGCCCACAGTTGCATAAACAATATTTTGTCAGAACAGATGACTTGCACATATCAGAACTCTTCTCCATGGCTGTCTCACTTCTCTGCTCACAGTCTTACATTTGGCTTATACCCTCAAAGTCATTTCATATGTAGAAAGCCTTCAGATTATCTGTTGTTACTTATTTATGTTAGCCTATTGTAGATGCCAGATGCACGTGGACATGCAAGGCTACTGTAATCTAAAAATACTCAACATCTGTTAAGCAAGCGGGCTAATTAAAGCTATGACTCAAATATAGCTGCCATATTACTGTAGAGTAATGGCTAAACGTGAACACGCTTTTGCCATCTGGGCCATCAGGAAATGTATTTGATCTTTCACTTTTTAAACTTTTGATTACCTCCTCATTGTTGGAAGAAGCACCGTGAACAGCTAAAGTACCAGTAAATGGATGTAAAATAGTATTATTCATTTTCAGATTTCTACCTAAATAACCTGTTTTGAGGGCAATTTACTTTAAATATAAAATCTGGAAAAATTCCACTATCTTTGTAAGATAGATGTGTTTGAAAACAAGAGCTATTTGCGATTTCATATGCACCCAAAAAAACAAAATATTGGGGATGGACTCTAATACATATATATATTTTTTTTTTTTTGAAGCTTCATATTTCCTGAAATTTCAAATCATAAGTTGGAAGACTACTGAACACGCTGCACTGTTGCCTCCCAGCAAGAATGTTCCGGGTTGTCCGACGAGTTTGGACGATCTCAGCTTGCCTGTGTGAGTTTTCTCTGGTTTTCCTCACACGGTTGATTGTGGTGTGAATGTGAGATCAACAAAGCACTTAAAATACAGAGAGTAGAGTGTTGTATGAACATGTGAGTAAATCTGGCTCATAGTATAAAGAGCTTAAAATCTGGAAACTGTTCCGTTTCTCACTTGAGTGCAGATTATTCAAACTGCAAACTTACATGTTAAATGTTGATGTGATGAACTTGTTAGCAAGTGACCGTCTCTACATCCATCAAGTGCCCCTGGCAAACATCTTAGACAGTTGTTTGAACATCTATTCAAGATGGTTGAAATTTAAAATGAAAATAAAACTTATGCTGACGTCCAGAAAGTTTTCTGCTGGATGTCCTTCATGCATTTTCTAGCAAGAGGAGGCTCGTTTATCCAAATTGTTGCATGTGATCATTTTTTCAGTTTGAATAAAACAAAACCAACAAAAAAAACATGTGCAAAAGGGGAAAGGATATATTTTACAGTTGTGTAAATCAGTTCCTTACAAGCTGGGATTGTACCCACCACCTTCTCACTGCTAACACTGCACCGTATCTACTGAGCTAAACAGCCATCACCCTACAGATACAGACTGACTCTATAGCCTTACAGTACATGGCTCTTATCAGAAAGCAGCTGGATAACTGAGGGGCCTATGGCAGTTCAGAGACCATGCATGACACAATAAATAAAAAAAGTCATATAATTCACATTATTCTGCATAATGTCTTAATATCTGTATTTATTGTATATACATTTCTGATTATAACCATTTCACAATCAGCTGATAGTTTTTTTTTTTTTTCCAACAACTTTTATTATTTTTTACAAGAAAAAAGCATAACATTAAACAAATAAAACAAACTCAGGAACAAAGCAAATATCCTCAGCAAAACTAACACACAAACAAAACAAAACAAAACAAAACAAACAATAAAAACAATTAAAATGAAATAAATAAAACTTTTTCAGGTAGCCTGTCGTTTCAATGTGAGACGCATCAATCCAGAACATCAGGGAGAACAAGTCTCCCTACATGATCATAGAAACGATCCCACACTGCACCCAATTTATTCTCTCTGCCCTTTAACATAAATCTTATTTTCTCCAATTTGGCGAAGTAAAGGACTTCTATGACCCAGTGGGTAAATGATGGTGGTGATGAAGATTTCCATTTTGCTAGAATTAGGCGTCTGGCCAATAAGCAGACAAAGGCTGCGAAAGCTTCTTCCTCAGGAGATAGGTGTGTGTAAGGAGAGGGTACCCCAAATACTGCCATACTAGCAGCAGGCATAATTTGTTTTCCGGCAGTCTTAGTTAGCGAGTCAAATATCTCTCCCCATTATGATCTTAGCACAATCAGCTGATTGTTAATGAAATATTGCTGTATTAAAAATAAATAAAGATGGATGCATTTGCTTTTTTTTTTTTTTGCAGCAATAATATGGACCTACAGTGCCTTGCGAAAGTATTCGGCCCCCTTGAACTTTTAACCTTTTGCCACATTTCAGGCTTCAAACATAAAGATATAAAATTTTAATTTTTTGTGAAGAATCAACAACAAGTGGGACACAATCGTGAAGTGGAATGAAATTTATTGGATGTGTCAAACTTTTTTAACAAATAAAAAACTGAAAAGTGGGGCGTGCAATATTATTTAGCCCCCTTGCGTTAATACTTTGTAGCGCCACCTTTTGCTGCAATTACAGCTGCAAGTCTCTTGGGGTATGTCTCTATCAGTTTTGCACATCGAGAGACTGAAATTCTTGCCCATTCTTCCTTGCAAAACAGCTGGAGCTCAGTGAGGTTGGATGGAGAGCGTTTGTGAACAGCAGTCTTCAGCTCTTTCCACAGATTCTCCATTGGATTCAGGTCTGGACTTTGACTTGGCCATTCCAACACCTGGATACGTTTATTTGTGAACCATTCCATTGTAGATTTGGCTTTATGTTTTGGATCATTGTCTTGTTGGAAGATAAATCTCCGTCCCAGTCTCAGGTCTCTTGCAGACTCCAACAGGTTTTCTTCCAGAATGGTCCTGTATTTGGCCCCATCCATCTTCCCATCAATTTTGACCATCTTCCCTGTCCCTGCTGACGAAAAGCAGGCCCAAACCATGATGCTGCCACCACCATGTTTGACAGTGGGGATGGTGTGTTCAGGGTGATGAGCTGTGTTGCTTTTATGCCAAACATATCGTTTTGCATTGGGGCCAAACAGTTCGATTTTGGTTTCATCTGACCAGAGCACCTTCTTCCACATGTTTGGTGTGTCTCCCAGGTGGCTTGTGGCAAACTTTAAAAGACACTTTTTATGGATATCTTTGAGAAATGGCTTTCTTCTTGCCACTCTTCCATAAAGGCCAGATTTGGGCAGTGTACAACTGATTGTTGTCCTATGGACAGACTCTCCCACCTCAGCTGTAGATCTCTGCAGTTCATCCAGAGTGATCATGGGCCTCTTGGCTGCATCTCTGATCAGTCTTCTCCTTGTTTGAGATGAAAGTTTAGAAGGGACGGCCGGGTCTTGGTAGATTTGCAGTGGTCTGATACTCCTTCCATTTCAATATGATTGCTTGCACAGTGCTCTTTGAGATGTTTAAAGCTTGGGAAATCTTTTTGTATCCAAATCCGGCTTTAAACTTCTCCACAACAGTATCTCGGAGCTGCCTGGTGTGTTCCTTGGTCTTCATGATGCTCTCTGCACTTGGAACAGAACCCTGAGACTATCACAGAGCAGGTGCATTTATACGGAGACTTGATTACACACAGGTGGATTCTATTTATCATCATCAGTCATTTGGGACAACACTGGATCATTCAGAGATCCTCACTGAACTTCTGGAGTGAGTTTGCTGCACTGAAAGTAAAGGGGCCGAATAATATTTCACGCCCCACTTTTCATTTTTTATTTGTTAAAAAAGTTTGACACATCCAATAAATTTCATTCCACTTCATGATTGTGTCCCACTTGTTGTTGATTCTTCACAAAAAATTAAAATTTTATATCTTTATGTTTGAAGCCTGAAATGTGGCAAAAGGTTGTAAAGTTCAAGGGGGCCAAAGGCACTGTAATTTGTAAGATTTGCATTGCATTCCTTCTAGCCATCTGCCTCATAACCACAGTTTGCAGTTCTTGCTGTCAGACCACAACCATGTTTGGCCAAGGACACCATGTCGCTGTCTTATCTGTCTATCATGACTGTGTCCACCCAGTGAAAGTTTATCAAATAGTCTCCATGCTTTTAGCTCTATTTTTGGTCACTACCACCTCCTGAGAAATAGAACTGGTTCTAGCCACCAAAAGTTTCCACCACTTTCTCTAGCTTGTTGATAACTGTGTCATTCACTTAAAACACTGATGAGAGTCTAGAGACATAACCAGAACAGCAACCACAGCTGCAAGCAGCAAAAACAAGACAGTGAGCTGAAAGACACTAAACTGCCCTGAAGAGCTGTAGATCTCAGGTGATGTGTGGGATTGGCCTGTCTCTGACCCCTCTTAATACAAGAGGCTCTATCAATCATTATGAATCTATATGAATGTATATAATTTTAAAAAATGTAGATTATAGTGGCTTTAATGTGCATTATGTAATTATAGGTTATACTATAGTATAATGTTGCAAAAAATTCTTAATTAATTGCATATATCCAAAACCGTTAACTAAATACATTTGTCACTGCTGTTTTTGGTATTATTATTATTATTGAGCAAAGCGATATGACATTTTGCAGACCAGGAGAAGAGAATGAGAGATGTACTCACCACTTCTTTAGTTTCCTGGGAACTTTGTTCCTGCAAGTCCAAAAATACCAAAAACATCAAGAAAACACTTGAGCAAGGCATGTGAGAACATTAGTCAGGCCAGATGCTATGTAAATAAATCCTTTAACATGTAAATTTTGAGTGCACCAGATATTTCAAAAACAATAATGCATTTGGATGTAATACTTCCTGTTTTAAATTAAACATGCTCACATGCTTGACCCTGGAAACCTGGTAACCTAGTAGAATTGCACACAATGGGGCTGGGGGTTTTTTTCTTCTTTTTTTAATAGCCATGTTGTTTGCTGAGAAGTCCCTGAGATTCTCACTATATTAACACCTCACATACTCATACACATCCTGGAGAAACCATGACAACACTTGCTGTGTGCTGCGTAGGAGGCGGAACGGGGAAACGGCAATGAACTACAATGACAGGGAAACAACTACACTGCATTGACACTGCGGGGGAAACAGAACAGCAATCCCATACCACATCAGCCCCATCGGGCTTCACTGTACACCGTAAGCTGCGGAAAACTGAGTCCTCATGTAACACAGCCAGAAATAGAACAAACGAGGAGAATACTGATTCACCTCTGTTTGCTGCTTTTAACATGGTGAGCACAAAGCAGCACATTTCATATCTCCTCTAGCACTTACAGTGCTACCCAAGGCAGCTGACATCTTTTTTTCCTCAACACAGCCTCACCTGAATGCTAATGAGGAGAGGCTGACTGCAGAAGCAGACTCTGCCTTCAAGATGCTTAGTGTGTTATGTGTTTATTTGAAACTCTGCCACTGGGTTCAGTGGGCTCTGACCTGAGAGAACACATTTTCAACCCGGTTTGTTTAGTTGCTGTACTACAGATCCACATATTCCTCAGGGAAACCTTTTTTTATTTGTGTTGCATCTCTCCATCTATAACCGTACTGACGGAACTACTGCCTGCACACGAGAAAGAATATATAAATTCCTGCGTGATGCAGCCAATTTGCCAATCGTGATATTTATAAATCAGAATAATCCAGTGCGCCTTATGGAAAGACAGAGAGCCTCTCACATCCAACTAATGGGGCATATGCTGGCTCTGTCTCCTCGTCGCTAGGATCAACACTTTATGTTCATCTCACTGTAGCATCTTTAGGTGCAACAGCTTAACGGCAGGTTTTCATATACCATAATAAAACTGGGTCGACGGGTTAACCCATATGAATTCGTCAAAATACTGTGCAGCATTTCCATACGGTCAGCACACATGAAATATAACTAGCTGCATGACAAATGCCTCCTGTGTGAAGGCGTTTATAGTAAAAGGATATGAGCATTTTTTTTTTTTTGCTCAAATATGTGCAGTACACAAGCAAACTGTATCCCCTATTTACGATGCGCAACATCCATGTTAGTCGTGACAGGCATGTGTCACACAGACTGCAACACGGTCCAAAATACCGGTCATTTTGAAACAGAAATATACAGAAAATGAATCATTTCTTTATGGTATGTCTCCGCCTGTCTTATTCTAAGGGGGGATGAACTGGGCATCAACCGTCTGTTATGGTTTTAAGAAGATTATTACCTATAATTTTATAAAACTGAACACAAATACAGAAATTACGTGTGTATGTGGTCTTACCGTTGGCAAGAGCGGCTCCATTTGAGCTCCTTGATCCGTGATGTCCATCTTTTCTTATCCTTGGCTTCACAGCAGGCAAGTCGTGATGCGCTACTCGCCTCTATCAAATGCGCCTTGAAAACGAGGGTGGCCTTTATTGTTGATTATTTGATTTCTCGTTTCCCCCACACATTCACCGGTCGGGTTTGCTCAAATGGAGGTAGCAAAGCATTGCCGTCCTGCCCTACATAATTTACGCATGAAGGAGGGAGGTAGTGCTTCCCATTACACGCGCTCACCCCAGGACGCGGCGGTGATGAGGCGCACAAGTGAGTCTGTGCACAGACCTTTACGCAGAAATTCATGTGTGATAGCTATTCCTCTGTGAATATATATATTTATAGGCATGCAGATACGCATTACTATGTGGATGTATTTTAGCCAAACAGGGTGCAGTCTTTCAATGAAATCTGTAAAAAAAATAATTAATTAAATACTTCAACAGCGTACCAATCAAATAATGAAATTTTCTGTATTACAGAATTTAGAACGCAGACGCCCAGGTTTGAGTTACCCATGTGGGTTTACTTAACCACTGCGCCATATAGGCCCCCCTCCACACTGAAAACAGCCGCAGCCATTATCATTTTTTTGCTCTCGTTGCAGCTCAAAATATATAATGCATAATATCACATCAAATGTGCACTGCCACTATCCAGAACATCTTACACGCCGGCTACAGAAATGCCCCGGCCACCCCATCATTCTTTCAAGCCGCAGCACGCGATGATGAACCTGCACCGGCACCACTACCAAGTTTATACCGGGGTGCCCTCCTCTGGTGGCAACAGAAAACAGTTACAGTGGGATTCAGCCTATACTGATATGTGTGGGTATGTGACATAATGCAACAGAATGACGTCAGTGTCGAAGGCCTCAGTGTTCAAGTTGACAGGAGCGTTTAAGGATGATCAGTCTACAGGGCAGTGCTTCCTAAGATCAGGCACAGCAGCTCCTTGATTTTTGCAAGATTCCAAAAAAAAAAAACTAAAAGAGAAAAAGAGATGTTTTCATTAAGTTTGTAAATGGTTTATTGTGTGATAACAGCTTACAGGAAAGCTATGCCAAGTTTTACATGAAAAACACAGATTCGCGTAAAACCTGGTGAACTGTTATGAACACAAGTGCTATATTTTGCAGGCCCTAATGGATTAAAAGTACATTAATTAATACAGCAACTACAGCATTTTAATCATTGCAATTTTTGAGTTTTAATCATGTTTATATCTTCTTCATGGTCAGGTGTATAATTTTTGTGACTGGATAAAAACCTGAGTAACAATGGCAGTGAATGTTGAATTTCAAGTGATATGATTTCTTTACTTCATCTTGTTTGCTGGCCAAAGCACTGATCTGGTCCTTTACTGACATGGAGGAAAACATTCTGTTCAGTTTTACTTAGCTGTTTCTGGATGGTTTAGGCTCACCTGATCCTATCGTAACTGTAAGCTTTCAAAAAGGAAAGTCTGAAGCCTAATCATAAAAGCTGAGTGTGTAAATCTTCCATGGGAGAGGGGCCTGAAAGCTGAAGGCTCTGACTCCCATTCTACTTTTAACACTGGTCTGAGTGTGAAATGTATTATTGAGATATTATGAGGTCTTTAAACTATGATGTAACAGCAACAGCAAGTGAATAGTAAGTGTGTCCAAACTTCTTACTGGTATTTGTTTCAGGTGCTGTTTGTTTGTTTGCTTGTTTGTTTGTTCGTTTGTTTTACAGATGCAGCAGTTCATGAACTGTTGTGTTTTTCTACTTGTACTCTGTCCTCTTTGTTCTTTTTACTTTCTCACTTTTTTTCCTGCCTGTCAACTCTGGCATTGCCATTACATATAAACATGTGTGAGCAGTAACACAAATGAATAAATAAATAAATAAAAGAAAAAGAAAAACACTAACAAGAGCTCACCTTGGAAAAGCAAATGTGTTTGACACAACAGTGCATTCAGATCATAATTCTGATTGGAACAGCTGCCAGACAAGGCAGGCGTTAAAAGAAGAGGAAGACAGGTCTGATTAACAACAAGAAGCCAGAGGTGATGAGGATCAATAACAAGTAGTAAGCCCCACTACAATTGAAAGGAGAAAATATATAAGACTGATCCTTCACATACTTAGGGAGTGTAGTCAACAAGGATGGTGGTGGTGCAGACGAGGACATTCATAGAATAATAATAATAAACGCTCAGGTATAACACCTTCCAACCCATCAGCTTGGCCCCTATAAATTAACTTTCTCCTTTATTGGTGTTCCTTCCAAAGAAGATTACTTTTGATCCAAACAGGTCAAAAGTTTGACCTTAACCTTGACGCCTTAATTGTAACATTATTCAGTGTAATGTTTGCGCTTTAAGGCATAGACAAGCTGCTCTTATTCATGTTCATCAGGGTTTTAAAGAAAAACCTCTATGTATGAAGTTATTTATAAACTCGTGATAGTACTATTTCTCAAATGAGATTCTGTGGCCAAAGCAGTAGGGCCCTTTTTAAGTATTGGCATTGCTCCCACTTCGCTCAAAACAACAACAAAAAAAAAGGTCAGGGGTACCATGGTCCATCCACCTGCCATCAACACCTGCTGGGTGGAAGAGAAATAAGGATGCTGCTGCTGATCCGGATCCGGATCCGCCCAGCCAAGCGTCACAGCACCGACAAGATGGCCGAGAGTACGGGACGAAAGTGAGGGAGGAAACAAAAACACTGGCGACACTATCCTTGCTGCGGATGCCAGACCTGTAGAGCAGCTAGAGGCGAGTTAGTGCAACGATAAAAGCTGGGTGGCTTCGACATTGCGTTCTGTGGGTGACATTTGCCGTATGCAGACGAATTGTACTCCGAGCTGACGGAACGTTTGGCAGGTCGTCTGCGTTGGCCAGGGAGCTAACCAGCTAACCATGTTAGCTAGCTGACAACACCGTTAGCTAGAGGATACGCTTTGAGAAAGTGACAGCTGGGTTAAATTTGAAATACACAGCCGTCCCTGCTACTTCGTTTCAGAAAACATTTTTTTTCCCAGCGACATAACTTCTCCGAGTCAGAAGTTTAATTTAACACACTAGTTAACGCTTAGCCTTCTGGTTGGTAAGCTAACATTGCGGATTTCTTCGGAGTTAGCGTTAGCAAACGTTTCTTAGCTTGTTCAGCTGTTTTGGGTGACTTGGGTTGTTCGGGGACAGGAAAGGTGCATCGGTCTGTGTGTAGGAGGGACATTTTATTTTTCTGTCGGAGAGAACCCGGAGGTATTCTAAGCAGTTCTGGGAAATTAGGTGTTCTGCAGGAGCGCCGTGGGACGTTGACAGCACCACAACCGGGACTTTAAACACAAGTGAAGCCGATCAGATCTTAGTCCTGCACTATTGGACGAAGCACCGTTCCAGTCAACATCACCATGGCCCATTCTCCCGTTCAGGGTAACCTGCCGGGAATGCAGGTAAGTTGTTTGTCTCCTTGCTGTGAGTTTGTGCACCTACTCGGCTCAGTACAGTGGAGCGCTTTAGTACTCTGGTACATAGCGTAAATTTCACTATCCTCGAGGTCGAACATTTGACTGATAGTGGACGGGGCAGAATGAACTGCGCACTCTCTAAAAGTTACCAAAACACGTACATAGATTCTTGCGTGTGTCAACAGCAAGTTATTCAACTTTTCCGCTGCCCGTGTCTTTAGTGTTACTAACACTGACGCTAAGTATGCTACTGAATAGCACATATTTGAAATGGAAAGATGTAAAATTCCGATATTTCATCACTTGAATGAAATATTGAGCATTCATGTTCCATTGTACAAGAACTTTGTTCCTGCCTCTCCTGCTTTCTTTGCTGTGCCTGCAGAGCTAATTGTGTTGGGCAGATGACTAGAGCAGATAAAGGTTCCTAATGTAAACTGCCTCACGCACCAGATTATGTTGTCTTTGCAGGCTTTTTAGTAACACAAAATACATATCAGAAGCAAAGAAACTGCTGGGATTTGGCAGCAACTACCCCAGTTAGCACGTAGTAATTTATACTGAAAGTATACTGAAGTTCTGTTAATAGGTTTATTAACACTGTTGATAAATGAATCTGCACAACATCGAAGTAAGCTAAATCATGGTTGTCACCTGCCAGTATAGTTTTTGAGCAGTCTTCAGGAAACCTTTAATATGTTTCACAACCAAATTAGCTGGTTAATTTCTTGGATAAATGTCTTTATAGGCACCTAAAGGATTTTCTTAGTGGCATAAGGGTCACTCCTTGTATAAAGCAGCAGCATCATGTTTTAGTAATCCCAAAATTGACATTTTTGACCCTTTCTGTAGTCAGAGAGGTCATAAAAGGAAGTTGTTTTTGTCTGTGCCTGCTCTCATTTCCCATATAACAGCCTCTGGAGAATTCAGTAATTTTAGTTCACTTCCTGTGGTGTTAAAGGTTGTTTCCCCCCCCCCCTCATACCCCACTCAGATACATACTGTGCTATTGCTGCTTATGTTGATACATTTTCTTAGTCTCACTATTTTGTATCTTTTTCTTTAATTTTCCTTCAGAAGGAATTTTTAAAAATTGATTTAAAAAAAAAAACTACTTTTTTTCAGTCTCTCAATTTTTCACACAAGTTTTGCCAGTGTAAAGTTGATGTGACACCACAGAAAATTTACTCAAAATTTACATATAAAGTACTTTTTTTTTCTTTCTTTTTTGAAAGAAAGCCCAGCTCCTAAAAAACAACCCCACAACGTAATCCCCCCTCCACCAAACTTTACACTTGGCACAATGCGGTGAGACATGTCCCATTCTCCTGGCAACTGCCGAATCCAGACTCAACCATCGAATTGCTAGGCAATGAAGCATGATTTGGCACTCCAGAGGACACATCTCCACTGCTCCAGAGTCCAGTGGCAGCATGCTTTACACCACTGCAGCCAATGCTTTGCATTGCGTCTGGTGATGTAAGGCTTGGATGCAGCTGTTAACCATGGAAACCCATTCCATGAAGCTCTCTATGCACTGGTCTTGAGGTAATCTGGAAGCCACATAAAGTTTGGAGGTCTGTAGTGATTGATTCTGCAGGAAGTTGATGGCCTCTGCGCACCATGTACCTCAGCATCCGCTGACACAACTGTCATTTTGTGTGGCCCTACCACTTTGTGGCTGAGTTGGTGCCATTCCCAATTCCAGTTTGTTGTAGGACCACTAAGAGTTGATTGTGGAATATTTAGTAGCGAGGAAATTACACGACTGGACTTGCTGCATGGGTGTCATCCTATCGAGGTGCCACGCTGGAATTCACTGAGCTCCTGAGAGTGAACCATTCTTTCACAAATGCTTGTAGAAGTAGTCTGCATACCTAGGTGCTTGATTTTTACACATCTGTGGCCATGGAATTGATTGAAACACCTGAATTCAATGATTTGGATGGGCGAGTGAATTCTTTTGGCAATATAGCATATATACATACATCTGTTATATGGACAAAAGTAATGGAATACCTAGGGCTGTGTCATATCATGTTGACTCAGAATATACCGCTATTAATTTTTACGTGACATAAAAAATGTCATATTGTCCCTAGTGGGGGCATGTCTGAGAGCTGTGTGTCAACCTCTGGCAATAGTTTAGTACCTGAAGGGGAGCTACTTCAACAACCTCCAACATGGTACTTTGCAAAATATGCAAGAAAACTGTTTCCACTGACGGTGGAAACAGCAAATGTGTTTTACCACTTGAGGCAGAAACACACTGTCAAGTACTACCAGGCTACAAAGAAAGATATGCTAGCTGGGGGTGACATGACCCAAATGTAAACAAATGACTCCACCAAACGCAGCTGGAACACTGGCTAGTTACACTCCATGTGACAGGAAGAGTAAACAGTGGATGGAAATTACTGATATGTTCACATAATGACTTCTAAGTAGCTGGTTAAAAAGCTACATGATGCAATATCTCAGGAAGAAAATATTTAAAATTTTTATTATTTGACAAAATTGTGTGGGCTCCTGAAGATTACAAGGTTACTTTAGTTACTGTTAAGTGAAAGTATTAAGTGGTTATTTTATACTTAAAATGCCTGGGGGGGGGAACAGCCTAGACTCCTTTTGTGCTTACTTATGCTGTGTCACTGGATATAGTGCTGTGCCACTATTATTGCACTAATGCTGCTGCTGGCACCTCATTTCAAGAGATTCACAACTAAGAATGGGGAGAGACAGTAGCTCAAAAAGAAAGATGGAAAATTACCTTCATTTGTTTGCACTTATAAATGCTGCTGCCTGAAAGCAAAAACAAAAAGTAAGGAAATGTGTGTTTGGTTGGAACAGTGCTTCTTGGCCTTAAATATTATACTGTTGGAAAGCCTGTTTATTTCCCTGTAAATTGTGCCACATTTGTGGGTTGACCAGCAGAATTGAGTAATGGGGGTTGCACCCATTCAAAACTTGCAAAATCTTCTCTACCAACGCCAAACAGCCTATTCTGCTATTAACTCTTGTTTTGAACTTCTGGTACCCCAGGTGTTGACAATCAGGCTTGTCATCATTTGAGGCAATCTCGATGGAGAGAGATCTCAAGATTAGCTTCTGCCGCCAGTGGAAGTCTCATATTTCCACAGTCTTGGACTGAACTCTATCCTCCAAGATGACAGCACTCGCCCCCACAGAGCAGGGTTTATCAGAGACTACCGCCAGAATTTGGGAATGGAGTGGATGGAACGGCCTGCCTACAGGCCAGACCTCAACACCATTGAACACTTGTGAGATCAGTTTAGGCATGCTGTTCCCACATACTCACCTCTGCTGCTCAACCCAGAAATCCTTACAAATGTGGCACCATTTAAGGGGAAATAAACAGGCTTTCCAGTAGAATAAGATTTATTTACATGAAGCATTGTTAATCGACCAAAACACAAATTTCCTTATTTTTTGTGCCAAATTTAGAAAGAATTCCTGATTTGTCTTGTTTTGATTATTTTTTTTGCACTTTTGTTTGGATAAAATTAGACATTTAAAGACCTAATATTAATAAACAAAATAATCAGCCTACAGTACACCCCAAAGGTGTCGCTCAACTAAAATGTTATCTTCCATATGCATTTTTTTAAAATGCTTTCTTAACCTGCATGCTATCCAATTGTTACACTCTTTCCCTTTCATTCTCCTGTGTTTGTCTTTCTGTGTACACAAACAAAAGGTGTTGCAACGAGTGAATTAATGTATCCTGTAAGAATGGCACCCTGCTGGTGTTTCCTGTTTGCTCCCCAACGTTCAGTTCTTTTTAAACATTCCTCTTTCTTTTATGTTTTTTGTTTGTTTTTTTTGTTTTGTTTTTTTCAATCCACCTTCCCTTTCCTCCCTTGCTTTGTTTCCCCTTCCCATAAAACATCAGAATGCCAGAGTGGACCCGGAGGAGCTGTTCACCAAGCTTGAGCGCATTGGCAAGGGTTCATTTGGCGAGGTATTCAAAGGCATCGACAACCGCACGCAGAAGGTAGTGGCCATCAAGATCATAGATCTGGAGGAAGCAGAGGATGAGATTGAAGATATCCAGCAGGAGATCACCGTGCTGAGCCAGTGCGACAGCCCCTTCATCACCAAATACTACGGCTCATACCTGAAGGTGAGGTTTGTCACACAAGCAAGGCTGCAGTCTGTAGCATATTGTCAGGTCTATAAGTATTTATAAATATTTTTTATATAATTTTGGTTGTGCTCACCATCACAGTAGATTTTAAATCAAACAGTCAAGATGTCAAAGTGTGGACTTTCAGACTTAATTCAAGAGGTATTAAAGAAACTCTTTGGGTATGCATTACTTCTTTTTCCAAGACTTAAAAATAATTAGGCAAAGTGGCATGGATTTTAATATAAACAAATATATGCACACATACACACACAGTGCCAGTCAAAAGTCGAACACTACACACTAACTATAAACTCCAAACATGTGAAAATCTCTATCGCTGTCTGTCTTTTGCCACCATCACTCCTGCAACTTTCACCTGTTGCTCAGCAACCAAATGCCGCATGTTGCCATATAATTTATTTGACTGGTTGATGTGGTGCATTTTCCCACCAATAGGAAAGGGAATGTCATGATTTTTTTGTGGTTGTTGTTTTGCTTTTGCTTACAAACACTTTGGCTAGTGAATATCCCATTTTTTCTGTTTCTCTCTGTGCCAAATGTGCATCAAATGTGAGAACAAAATACAGGGGGAAAAAACTGTTTAAAGAAATAAAAAGCCCAAAATTGCCATGACATTCATGCCTGCAATGAGTGTGTGTAATATTTTGGCCACAGTTAGTACTGGAATGAAAATTCTTCATAATCAATGACTGCCTGAAGTTTAGAACCCATGAGATGCTTTGCCAGGCCTTTGCTGCAACTGCCTTCAGTTTATTTCTGTTTCTCTGCCTTCAGTTTTGTTTTCAATAACTTGAGTACCTGACAAAGTTCCTTGTGCATGTGTAGTCAAACCTCAAAGTGAGCAAATGGGATGAGAAATAAAAGGATTTTTCTTCTGCTGCCCACTTTTTTCCCCACCAAATAATCCAAAATTTAATAGGGATTAGCCTCAGATGACTAGAGATACCCACCATGCCCTCGTTAGCTTCAGTATTACTCGTTAAAAAAACTGTACCTGTTTCTTGAGGCCTTACAGTAAGTCAGTAACTACCTTTTAAAAAGCAACTCTTAATATTTTTCCCACAAATGCAGCAAAGTACTTAATGTCTTGTCTTTTCTTTCTCTTTCTTTACTCTTCTAGGACACAAAGCTATGGATCATTATGGAATATTTAGGTGGAGGCTCAGCATTAGATTTGGTAAGTAATTCACTCTAGGTTTTCTTTCTTTTCACAAATGTATTAGTATCAAAGTGTGTTTGCATTATTCTGTAAGAGCCAATATGAAAAATAACTGCACATGTAGACGATTACACACCATAGTGGTGCTATACTGGGCACCACTACTTGCTCTTCTGTCATGGTAATCTTGATTTCAATTTTGATTTTGGCTCCAAATGATCACAAAAACAGTGTGATCCACTAAAACTGATTTTTGTGTCATTACACTCCGTACACTCTTGGCCCTGATTTATGCTGCAGTGTTGAGTCTTTAGGACCCTACAACGTAATCAAATATGTTTACACCTGAAAAAAAACACTGACCCAGGAGGAAAGACAAAGAGTTCTGGCATTTTCTTTGTTTCTGTCGGCCACACCGCACATAAGACACTGAGACACAACCTCAAGGTAATTAACACAGATTTGCTGCATGGTGGGATCTGCGCCATTCACAACACAAACACTGCTGCGTTGCCAGTATAACCAGTGGTGTAGCCTACATTTTTGTAGTGGGTATACTGTGCTTAGAAACAAAAGTACACCGGTTAGTGTGATGTAATCGATAATTTATTTTGATTTTTAAGCATATTTAACATTGCAAAATTTCTCTGATGCTTACATTTGAATAAATGTACAACAAACTGTACAACAGTTGACTTTGTATTAAAAACATGTAGAATTTGAAATACAGTATAAAAGCAAAACATGTGTAAGTATTAAGTAGTAAGTACAGAAGTACTATACAATAAACAGGTTGAACCAACTCAGTGTGTCAAACAGGTTCTTCTAAAGCTGTCTCTATGACTTCAGGGGCAGCTGGTTTATGAAAACATTCAAAAAGTGTAGCTTGTTTTCTCTTCATTTTCAGAACATTGTAAAATCCTCTAGCTCACATGTTTCAGACTCAATCATATAGGATGGGCCAAAATTGAAGATAGTCAGGATTAAAAAATAATTTTTATCAGCAATATGAATTTGAATGGCCAGAATACAGCAATTTTTTTCCTTAACACATTAACTAAAATATATTTTTCTTTAAAATAACATCAGGATAAATTAATTTATTTCAAGCTGATGAAAATTTGCAAATTTTTCAGGTAAAAACTGTGATGTGAATTTCTGGCTTCACAGTCAGAGAAACGCTGTGAAAACTGCACAGTGTGTGCAGTTTATCAGCAAAAAGCACAGTTGCAAACACAGCGGTGGAGACCTGCTCTGATTTTAATTGTGTTTTCGGCAATCATATGCGTAATCGCATGGTCTCGTCCCTGAAGCAGCAGGGATTTACAGTGAGATGCTTCACTGTGTCGCAGATAAAAGCCGACTTACAGCCACCTTTCACCTCGGGGCCCTGCTGAGACTTCAGTTTTTACTTTTCATGAACTGACAGATTTCCACAGGTAGCTCATGGCACCTGTGTGATAAAGAACGTCACCAAATTCAGAAACTATTTCCTCCGAACATGCCGGTGATTTAAATCTTTGCCTCTGTCTGTGTTCCGGTGCTTACTGTATGACGCCTTCTGTCTTCAGGACTTTGCTGCACAGTGTTTCCTGCTGTTTGACGCAGTGATTCACTGTCAGCTCACCTGTGCAGGTATCCCTCTGCATCTTCTCCCAAATCCGCTCTTTTCCCTGCACATAGCAGGCGAAGAAAAGAGACACACGGTTTACCTCTGATGTCAGTGATCATGTCCTGTTTGGAAAAATCAGTTTTCCACTTTTCATTTGGTCATTTTGGGGGTTCAGGCTAGCTTAAATGTCACTATAAAAGTGATTATTGCTGTTTTTATCTGCTGATCAATGATCAATGTGACATTAGTTCACAGGTCTTGGCCTGCGGGGCAGCTGTTGCAGTGCATTGTGGGATTTGTAGTATATGTGATTGGAGCACAGTTTACCTACTGGCCATTAATAAAAGCTATATGAAATCATCTCGTATGAAATTATATCTCGGGCCGGATGTGGCCTGGGGGCCTTGAGTCTGACACATGTGCTCTAGCTGCTGCGTCTCGACTCATGACTGTCTAAGCCAGGGGTCTGCAACCCGCGGCTCTGGAGGCGCATGCAGCTCTTTCATCCTTATGCTGCGGCTCTGTGTGACTTGGTCCAAGACACACAGAGCCACAGCTGCTCTGGAGCCACATGCGGGTCTGTGGGGCTCGGGGAAGTAAATTATAAGCAGTGTTCTAGCTAGCAGTTGATCGCCGGCGCTCCATCTTGCTGAGACACTCTTGAGGATTGAGGAGGATTACACCTCTTCATTTTCTGAACTGTCACTGCGTTTAGCAGACAGGAGCGCGCTCCGCCCAGGCTAGGTCGCTACTATTATCGCCGCTTGCGCCTGTATCATTTACCGCAATTTGTAATCTACCACAGAGCACGGGCAGTTTCATTCACAATGTTCACGCGTGATCACCCTATGGATGGGCTTAATTTGGAAAAAACGACCCTTTAACACGAGTGGATCGCTGACAGGTTTTTCCACGCCCACACTGCTCTGTACCGTGAGTGTGTATGTATGTGTGCATGTGTGTTGTGGGACACATTAAATGCATGCTATATAAGTGTTACTCTTCTGGATTATATGCAAAAATTATCACACTATCAATCTAATATGGCCTGATTTAGAGTTCTGCAGTGGTCCTACATACATAACTGACATGCACCTTGAGAAATGTAACTACACATCCACACAGGCTGAAAACAATTCCTGGCTAGAGCCTTGTATAAGTATCCAATTGAAATGCATTTTATTTTTATTAGTTCATTCTTTTGTTATAGTTCTAAATTGGAACATTATTGTGACCTTGAAATATTAAAATAAAATTATTTTATTATTATTTTTTTATTTTTCATCCCTCAATATATGCCTTACTCGTGGAAGCCAGTAGCAGCTACCAGCTTTCGCTAGTATGTGCGGCTCTGTGTTTTCTTTTCCGCGGAAACCGGGTTGAAATGGCTCTTTGAGTGTTAAAGGTTGCCAACCCCTGGTCTAAGCTGTTCCCGCCTACATCCCCAGCCAATCATAAAGGAGCAGCTGAATAAGAAAACAATCACAGAGCAGAGAACTGTGGTAATGAGCTCAGCCAATGGCTGTAAGCCTCAGATGGAACAGGAGGAAAGGGGAGTGTATGGCAGCAGGAGACGGTATCGGAGAGGAGCAGTAAAGAGTTTGTGTTGGTCCTTATAAGTAAATCACATTATGTATCATTGGGCACTTTTAAGTGGTTATACGGAAATTCATAATCTTTTCTTGTGGGTATACAGCGTCTACCAGCGTATCACGTAGACTACACCACTGAGTATAACCAGTATTTGCTGTGTTAGCCTGAGTAATTCTGATTTAGTCTGAAGCTGAACATGTTTTCTGTTTGCTCTGGGCTATAAGGGGCCAGCCTGACTGGAATCAGGGGTGTAGAATTAGGCATGGACGTTAGGGACGCGGCTGTAATTAGCACCGCACTGGACCCCAATTCATCACTGAAAACCCAGGAAACCGATTCGACTCGCGTCTCCACCAATGTTAATACCAAACCTTTTGAATACATGTAGAGGATCTGTCAGTGTGTTGTGGCAGTCACTAAAATGATTACTTTACTTTATTTGGTTTAAAAAACCTGGTCCCCTTTCTTCCTAGTATTATTAGTTGTGATAAAATTTATTTATATGGCAATTTATTTGTATATCATTGACATTTTTAATTTTATTCATGTATTTTTTATTTTATTTTCAATTTATTTATTTTCGAGAGATTGTAGAAGTGCACTAGATATTCGTTGTTGTTGAAGTGTAATAAACGCAGTGTGCTTACAAAGTCATTGAGTAATCATGTTAAATAATTTTGATTTCGGTACTTTACCAAAATAGTCATGATTATGATATTTTTCTTCCATAATCGAGCAGCCCTACTATAAAGTTTCTGTTGAAAGACTCAGGTTTCTGTAAATTTCTACATTTTAGGGGAAAATACTCAGTCAGGAGGCAGTTAGCCTCTATATTGTTTATTTTTTGATACACGCACATGATTTTTGTTTGGTTTGGTTGGTTTTTAATAAAGTTTGAAAAGGGAACAATACCTATGACGAGATCCATAGCAGCTAGTAGGGGTGGATGATATAGCCTCTAAATTATGCCATGAAAATTCAAGGAAATTTGTGATAATACTGCACACCTTTTTATCAGCGATTGCAGCTTGCAGGCAGCAGTATTTGGTGCTAACAGAATGAAAGGCATTATCTATCCTTCTTTTCCAATGAACTACTGTGATTGATGATACACTACTTAATTCAAAGTGTGAATCTACTGAAACAATGTGCCAGCAGCATTATAATGCAGTGACAGCATTATATCCAGTGACACAACATAAGTCAAATCTAAGAACAAACAAAGAACAAAACACTATAATTGATTAACACTTTAGTTTTACAGTAACTGAAGTAACTCTTTGGAATCTTGCAGAATATTGTCAGAACTGAAATACAAAAATACTTTCTACCTGGGATGTTGTAATGGATGGTTGAGCTTTTTAACCACTTGATTATAGCCTTCCTTTTCCACCATGTAACTGCATCAGTAACTAGTGGGTGCTCCAGCAGTGCTCAGTGGAGTCATTTGTTTACTTTTGGGTCACACATCACCAGCTGCTAGTCTCTGGCATACCTTCATATTCTGGTTGCATTCGATGGTGTTTTTTGCCTCAAATGGTGAAACAAGTTTGTTGTTTCCATCTTTAGCAGGAACAGTTTTCTTGCATATTAAGCACTGTGCTTTGGAGATTGTTAAAGTAGCTCCCTTTTTCAAACATCATCATCGGAGGCTGACACGCAGTTTTATGCTACATAAGAATTTATGCCATGTTTAGTACCTACTCAGCGCGGCTCAACTCGGCACAGTTTTTAGGCATTTCCATTAGTACCAGGTACAAGGTACTTTTTTTAATACCCACTCAGCTGGGGCTCCAAGCGATCCAAGGCAATCCGAAAATGTGACGTCAAAGAACAACTGAGACACTGATTGGCCAGGGAGTGTCATCACTAGCGGAGTCAACTACACCATTTTTAAAACCCAACAGCAAGAAACTGGAGGGACGCAAACCAACACCATGGTCGAATGAAGAGGTGCAGACATTTCTGTGCTTGGTGGGAGATGAGACGAGAAATGAGAAAGTTTATCATGAGGTCTCCGAGCTAATGGATGCTCACAGGTACCATAGCACAGCACACAAGTGTAGACGAGCTAACACACTTTGAGTTGCAAACAAATTGCATCTCGAGACTTCTCCCACGTTGCTATATCGACTCCAACCACACTGAGGTGGTCCTCAATTGTAATGGAAACAAAACCATGCCGAGTGAAGTGGATTATACTGGTATCATCATGGATAGTGTAAAGTGTAAAATGTAATACGGCACAACCCTAGCAACATCATGTTCTGAATTATTGAAAACACTGAGAAAGTCATTAACATTGTGAAAAGGTCCAATTTCACTTGACTATGATGTTTCTGTAACCCTTACCAAGTACTTTTGATGTACGTAAACTTAATTAGTTCTGTCAAAATTAGCTAAAAATCACTTCAATCATCCAGCTATCAATTTTCTTAACAGCATATCCAGTTCAGGGTCGAGGAGGGGCTGGAACCTAACCCAATTGTCATAGATCAAGAGACAGGGTAGAGCATGGACAGACTGCCTTCACAGGGCTAATGCAGAGATACAGGCAACCATTCATGCTTACACCCACAGTTAATTTATACTTACCAGTTAACCTAAACTGCATGTCTTTGGGCTCACTAATGTGCTCACCTACTGTGGCTGCCCCATTAACCCAGCAGTACTGGGACTAACAACGTTTTTGATGGAAAACCATAGAGTATTCATCTGTCTGTCCATCCATCCAGAGAAAGTAGCTTTGCAGAAGGTCATAAGATGTCTGGACCTGTAATGATATCCAGATTTCAAAATGTATTTTATATTTTCATTAATGGTGGGATGATATGTGTGTGTATATGTATGTATGCATATATATGTGTGTGTGTATATATATATATATATATATATATATATATATATATATGTGTGTGTGTGTGTGTGTGATGGGTTGTTACCTTGGCCACCGGTAGGTGTAGGGAGGCCATGTTTTCAGCTGCGTTGCTCTGTCTGTTAGCCGGGTAACTCGGAAAATTCTGAATGGATTTTGATAAAAATTTATGTAGTTGTCGGGGGTGGTTCAAGGAACAATTGATTAAATTTTGGTAGTGTAGTATCAGCGCAGAAAATTTTGGGTGGACAAAATATGCGCTGAGTGGGCTTTTAATTTTTATATGCAGTTATATTCAAATATAGACTGTTGGTTGACAGCCTTAAACCTAAGCATTTTGGTCAACCATTGATGGTAACAGGACACTTTGTATAAACTAGTGTGTATCAATGGTAATGATAGAAAATGTCCCCCAGACAGAATACAAAAATGTGGTTCACTGATTGGTTTGTCATATTTTTGAACCATAATGGGGCTCTGTGGTAAAGAGAATAACCTGCGTCAAGCTTTGATATGCACCCAGTACTTGCTACCAACATCCTTGTAAGGGTTTGTTTTGGTGTTTTTATCAAATTTAGTGACTGTAAAACACATCCATCTGCTGTTCCACTGTTAGCTCCTTCAAATGAACAATCATCTACCTGGAAGCTCTGCTGAAACCCACCATTACATTTCCCTAGAAAGTCCAAAATCACAGCAGGCCCTGCTAGAGCCGTGACGCCCACAGTTCACGATTTCTGTTTATTTTTCTTTCAAAGATGGAGCCTGGAGCTCTGGATGAGACCCAGATCGCCACGATCCTAAGAGAGATCCTCAAGGGCCTGGAGTATCTGCACTCTGAGAAAAAGATCCACAGGGATATCAAAGGTAGCTGACTGACTCAGAGTGCTTCAATTAGGAGGCCACAGGTTTCAGGGCTTCAGGGAGTACACACAAATATCATATAGCACATTAATAGTATTGACATCCACTTACAGTTCAATTCATCATAATGTCGTTCACTTGAGACTTAAGATGAACACTGGAGCAGTTCTTTGAAAGCCCTCTGACTGTTGTTCCCTCTGTATTATAGAAATTGGTGATGTAGATAAAATTACATTATGTCTGAAGCTGTAGCAAGGCTGGATTACATTAATCATCCTTTTCTTCTCTCACAGCTGCCAACGTGCTGCTGTCTGAGCAAGGAGAGGTGAAGCTGGCAGATTTTGGTGTTGCTGGGCAGCTCACAGACACCCAGATCAAACGCAACACATTTGTGGGCACACCCTTTTGGATGGCCCCCGAGGTCATCAAACAGTCAGCCTATGATTCCAAGGTGAGTTCGAAACTAGTGGCATTTGTATTTACACTGTACGCTGCATTTTGCTACATTAATTTGCATTCCTCTGCCATCTGTCACAACCCAATCTGACAGGCTACACTCTGCTGTAGAGGTAAACAACCAAGTGTTTCTGATCCTTGGGTGACACAGAGTAGAAAATTTCCTGCTCAACCATGTCTGATTTGTGTAAAAGTTTTAATGGCGCAAAGTTTAGATATGTGTGAATGATTGCTGTGAAATTTTAGCTTTATATATCAAATGCCTTTCAAGATGGACAGTAGTGTCAAAAGTTTGTATGGGTGAGTGTATCCAAATTTTTTATCTTTTCGAAAAAGTCAACCCACTTCCAGTATGGTTTTTTGCACTTTGAAAGTTGAGATTATGTTTGAACATAATATCTTAAAAACTACTAAAGATGGTAAATGGACTAGTTCTTATATAGTGCTTTTCTACTCTTAACTGAGCACTCAAAGTGCTTGTACAACACATTTGCGTTTACCCTTCCACACCCATTTATACAAGCAGTTCGTCTGAATCTAAGCTAAGTGCTTTCACTGTCTAACATTCACACATATTTGTACTCCACCGCTTGCGTCGGAGAGCAACTTGGGGTTCAGTGTCTTGCCCAAGGATTCTTTGGCATGCAACCCGGAGCAGCCAGGAATTGAACTGCCAACCTTCCGATTTCAATTAAGCTACTAATTGAAACATAGGAACCTCTTACCCCTTAGGTATGATGAGAGCCAGTCAAGAACCTGACCTGTTAAACTGACTGAGTCATGAAGCCTTTGAATTAAAATGTCATGATCCATAGTGACAAAGGCAGATCAAGTAGAACCAAGACTGAAACACTTCAGGTCATTGATGACTTTTAAGAGCTGTTTTTGAGCTGTAATTGGTTCTGAAACCAGATTAGGATAATAAACACTGTGAGATGAAAGAATTTCATTCAGTTTTTAAACTTTTTAAAAAAATATATTTTGCTAAAGGAAAAAAAAAGATTGATATTATTAATTATTCTTTGGAATTAATCTATTGTTACTTAATGAGTATAATTATTAATTAACAATATATCCATGTTATTTTTCTTGAGTAGCGATGTGTTTACAGCACATTTGAGAAAAATGGGGAAAATGCCAGTCTGTTAGGAGCTGTTGATAATATTTCCTAAGTAATTTATAAAATGATGGAATATGGATTTGAAATGTATCAGCTGTACTGGCATTGACATTGTGCAGGTTGATAAATTGGTTGGTATTTGTTTTGATAAATTGTACAGGTACAATATTCAAAACTGTAAGTGGTGGGCAATGTTTGAGTCAGCTTTGTTCTTGCATTATTATCAAGCCAGGGCTCAGTTAGAAGCATAAAATCGAGTTTATTACTAGTAATGATGGCATTAATTATAAAAGCCTTACTTGCTAAATGCCTAACATTAAGAAGTGCAAGTTTTAAATTCCAGGGAGTGACAGTGGCATTAGTGGATTGAGCAGCAGTTCTTTAAAGTTGGCTTACTGGCTTGTTGGTGGTGACTGGCCTGATGTTAATTATTCAGGATTAAATTTTATTCTTGATTTATTTCTTAAAAAGATGGCAGATGCCACATAGAACAGGAATAACAATGATAAAATGGAGCAGCTGATGCGTTAATGACATGGAAAACAGTAAAATAAAGAAGACATTTTTTACAGAAGATCCTGGCTCCACATGAGCAACAGAGGAAAGACCTGAGGAGCTAAAGTATCCGGTGCTAGGACCCAGAGGACATCAGTAATGGTCAGACCGGCCACGGAGGAAATGTTTTTGGTTGCTGGTGATTAGAGTCTTTTGGTGGATAGCAGAGTACACAAGTGGCCTTAAAATAGACTCTTTTGCTATATTTAGCACTTGGCCTACTTTATGCTAAGATTTGCTCTTGAAACTTATTTCCATCACATGGCTTGAAATGTGGAATTATCAGCTTTTAAATTTGGGGGTAATTGCCTGTATTTCTGAACACCATTATAAACAAAGCATTAAGCAGTGAAGGAGGCAGTCCTGAATATAAATACTGATTCATGAGCCCTTAAAAACTATACAGCTGCTGTTTGGTTGCAGTTTTTTTTTTTTTATGAAACAAAACAACACAACTGTGCTTTGATATTACCTGAGATGCTCAATAAAAAATAAAATTTGTATGATTTAGATCCATGTGTGTGTGTGCCTTTTTCTTTATCCAGCTTTGCTACAGTTATTTTTAGTAGGTTTTGGCATCTGTACCACAAGGTGAATTATTTGCACAGCTGCACTTGCAGTAAGCCCCTGTTAGCAGAGTAAGCTTTAGTTTTTAGAAGATTAATATATATTATAGATGATTCACCCCAAGGTACAATGGCAGCTCTGACCTTTTGGTTTATTGTCTGTTTTGGTGTAAATTTTGTGAATGTACAGTAATCACTGTTTCTGTGTGTTCCAGGCTGATATCTGGTCCTTGGGTATCACAGCTATCGAGCTGGCAAAAGGCGAGCCACCCCATTCAGACCTCCATCCAATGAAGGTTTTATTCCTCATCCCAAAGAACAACCCACCCACCCTGGAGGGCAGCTACAGCAAACCGCTCAAGGAATTTGTCGAGGCCTGTCTCAACAAAGAGCCCAGTTTTGTAAGTAATGTGTATAGATTTGATTCTTCATCTGTACAGACTTTTTCAGACTTCGTCCCCTGCTCATCTCACTTCTCTTTCTTTTTAAGAGACCAACTGCCAAAGAGCTGCTGAAGCATAAACTTATTGTCCGCCATGCAAAGAAGACGTCCTACCTGACTGAGCTGGTGGACAAGTACAAAAGGTGGAAGGCAGAGCAGTCTAGAACCACAGAATCCAGTTCTGATGAGTCTGACTCGTAAGTCTGATACGTGTTTAACTGTGATCATTTTTTTTTGTGAGTGAACATTTATAAACACACAAATGTATCCAGCTCTGTGCTGCTTCTTGCGCAACATTTATTATGATGAGCTCAAAGCACTTAACATGCTTGACTTCATCACTCATCCTTATAAATGTTCAAAATCCTCTTTAATATCTGCCCAATCAGAGAGCAGGATGGCCAGGCGTCGGGCGGGAATGACTTTGGTAGTGATGATTGGATCTTCACCATCCGAGAGAAGGACCCCAAGAAGCTGCAAAATGGGGATGGCCAGTCAGGGGTAACAGACCAGGTCAGCCGTGAATGGATTAAAACTAAAAAAATTTTGTTGTTCACTTTGTTCATCTGCCTCCTTGGACAGCTTTATCCCCTCACTCTGACATACAGTAGGGGAAAAATTATTTGAGCTACTGCTGGATTTGTAAGTTTGCTTACTTACAAAAAAAAAAAAAATGAACACACTTTAATTTTTATGGCAGTTTAAATTTTAATGGAGGGAGACAGAAGAGCAACCAAAAATCCAGGAAAGTCATATTACATAAAAGTTATAAATTTATTTGCCTTTTCATTGAGGGTTTGGTCCCCAAGGAAAACATGATTTAGTGCTATTTGGTGGAGAAACCCTTGTTGGCAAACAGGGCAATAAGATGCATCTTGTTGGTCACCAGGTTTGCACACATCTCACGAGAGATTTTGGCCCACTCATTTTTACAGAAACCATCTAAATCCTTTAGGATTTCACTGCATTGAGGGTCAGTGGACAGTGCCATGTATCATAAAATCGGTTCAGTTTTATTTATATAGCACTAAATCACAACAGTCACTTCAAGGCACTTTATATTATAAGGTTAAGACCCTACAATGATGCAGACAATCCCCAACAATAAGACGACCCCCTATGAGGAAACACTTGGCGACAGTAGGAAGGAAAAACTCCCTTTCAACAGGAAGAAACCTCCAGCAGAACCAGGCTTAGGGAGGGGCAGCCATCTGCCATGACCAGTTGGGATTGAGGGAAGGGAGACAAAAGATGCACTGTGGAAGAGAGCTAGAGATTAATGCTGATTAAATGCAGGGTAGTTTAGAAGAAGCACTTGCTCCAGCCCTAACTATGAGCTTTATCAAAAAGGAAAGTGTTAAGCAGACTCTGTCCCCCATCTGAAAGATGAAGGCTCTGCCTCCCATTCTACTTTAAAATCCCCTAGGAATCACAAGTAAACCAGCAGTCCAAGGCCTTTAAGATGACCTTGTATCTGAGGAGAAGGATTTTAAATTTGATTCTGGATTTACCAGGGAGCCCTTTTCCCTGACGGAATCTTCCTAAAGGGATTAATAAAGTTTAATCTAATCTAATACCTAACAGTAATGAATTTCAATAGACCATCCGAGAAGTAATAAATGCTTGAACTAGTTTTTCAGCATCACTGTGAAACAGGATGTTTCTAATTTTAGAGGTATTGCACAAATGTAAGAAAGTAATCTTACAAATTAGTTTAAAATGTGCGTTGAAGGACATATCCTGGTTAAAATAACTCCAGGATCCCACCTGAGATGTGTGCAACAACAAGAAACATCTTATTGCTGTGCTTGCCAACAAGGGTTTCTCCACCAAGTGCTGAGTCATGGTTTTTTTTTTAAGTACTTCACTCAATTATTTCACATGACATGGTAAATCAATTTATAACTTTTATGTATTCTGTTTACTTTTTGGTTGCTATTCTATTCTACTATAAAAAATTTGAGACTTTGTAAGTGAGCAAACTTACAAATTCAGCAAAACAAATTATTTCTCCCACTGTAGCGTATGTGCAGATTATGTTCAGTGTTTCTCTTGTGGTATTTGGGGATATTGTGCAGATTTTTTTTATTCCCCAAAGGTGCACTTCTTTCTTTCCCTCCACTCTCTTGTTCTCACGTTTCTCTCGGTTTCCACAGAAAAAAGACATTCCAAAGAGGCCTTATTCACAGAGCCTGGCCACTGTTATCTCTCCTGCATTAGCTGAGGTAAGGAGCTCAATGTGGATGATCAGTTGAGTAATTATTCTCTTTCCCACCCATCACTTCTCACTCAGTCTGACTTTTATGACAATAATGATTTTCTACAAACTAGACTTTCTTAAATGTTGTCCAAATGAATTTTGCTGTTTCCAAGCATTGCTTACATTGGGTAAGTTACCTGTGACTATTTAACTACTCATATAATTACTCAGATTAAGTGACTGAAATCAGTAAAATAAGTAGTTTTAATATTTTAAACAGAATCACCATGATTTTTTGTTAACATTTTAGATTTTCGTGTGAGTGACAGTGTTTTCACACCATATGCTGTATATAAAAATGGACAACAAGTTATAACTTCTTCCTACTGTGCAAAAGTCTAACTGAAATATTACAGAAATGGGCACTGCCATCTTGCGTTGGTGACATTTGTAGCTAGTATTGATTAAAGGGTGGAGAAGTGATATTAATACCGCACCTGTCTTTTGTTGACTTTTACACAAAAAATACATGTTTGTGAGGATGTTCACTCAAAGTCAGACTGGGTGCAGAGAAGAGAGAAACTAGCACAGTGTACATGATACAGAAATAATTCTCACAGTAAGCTGAAACTAGACCATTGCAAAGGTCTCGAGCCACCCCTCACGTCTTTATATTTTGCCAGATTTTCTAGTAAGCAAAATATAAAGACACAAAAGTGATCTTGAGCAATAGTTGTCCAGGCTTTCTGAAGGTTTTTCAAAATTTTTCTTGGACGTCAGCTGCTTTTCCAGTCTGGACCTCATACCTGACCATTTTCAGACAAATTATTTGTTTGTTAAGCCACTTAACACTGACCTTTGAATCATTCAAACATATAAAAGACACCTAATTGAAGGGATGAACCGGTGTTGTCTGCACATAACTGACCACTTGGTAAAGATGCAATTTTAAATTGTACCTTGCCAAAGTTTGCCAGGCATAAAATAGTATATAAAATAGTATTTTTTGCACCAACAATGTGATTCTTAAAGAGCAATTAGCTGAAAACTTGGCATATCTCAGAATGTTGCAGTGTGTTTGTTTAAAAAAAAAAAAAAAAAAATTGTACTGGACAAGTGGAAGACAAGTGGCAAAAATATCTAACAGAGGCCTGACAGACGACCTGAGCTGTGCCCTTCAGTTGATCCATCTACTGTTTGCCAAGGCCTCATCAGAAGTGGTCTCAAATGGAACTGTGGCTGTCAGGAAGCCTTCAGGAAGCAACACGGGGAGAAAAGGCTGAGAAATGCTAACTTATGCAAGAACTGGCAACTGGTCCTGAGGAGTGATGAATCCAAATTTGAAGTTTTTGGTTCAAATCATTCTAAATATGTGTGGACGAGGTCAGGAGAGAGTTACAACAGTCTGCAGCCATCTGTAAAACACAGAGGAGCTGGAGCTGCATTTTAGCCAGTGCTGTTGGGGATCTTGTCAGAATTGATGGACACATGCTATGTAAAGCATCTGATTGGCAGCAGCTTAATTTTTCAGCATGAGACAGCCAACATCCAAAGAAGAGCTTTGGAATGTCCTTCAGGAAGGAAAACTATTCTCAAGACTACAAGAAAGCTTACCAAATATTGACTTTCAAGCATGTTAGAATTGTCTAAATTTGGTGCTGACTTTATACTGTGTTTCCATCAGTTTCCATCAGTCAGTAGGGCTGTGCAATTAATTGAATTTTGATTTTGATTTGAGCTCTGAACAATCACAAAAACAGTGTAATCGACAAAAATGATTATTATTAAAATGATTTTGTCACATTATGTTCTGCAAGTATACTCTTAGGCTGGAGTTATGCTTCTGCGTTGGGTCTTCGAGGGGCTTGCGCGGTAACCAAAATCCCCTCTGAATCTGACGCAGTAACCTACAGCGTAACCTGACGTTCACCTCCTGAGAAATGTAACAACACATCAGGTCGAAGCAACCTGCAACGATTCTGATTGGCCCGTTCAGCACCGCCAATTTCTCCCGTGCACTTCCGACTACTTTTTCCCGGAGTTATTGAATTTATCAGTGAGAGAATAACAGTAATTGTCTCAATATAAAGGATAGCATAGCATCAATATAAGGACTCACAAATGTCAATATTCAATTGTCTGATTCAAAGCTAAATTACTATTAAAACTATCCAGCAGGTGATCTGTAAGCAGGTAAATGTAATGATAAATATTTTAGTAGGTTAGTTTAGTAGCTTGTGTTGCCTGACCTGCTGTCTTTTCAGTCAGTGTAAACACAAAATGCCGAAATATTTTCATTGCAGCTACTAATTCACTAAATTCCTTAGATGTGTAGTTTTGTTTTCAAACATCAGAGGGCTGTACCTGGATCTGTGCTCATCTTGTCCTTCTGTCATCAGTCTTAACAAAATATCTGCCTCCTGCCCTCTGTGCTAACTCCCAGCTGAAGGCGCGACAGGAGCAGGTGAATGGGAACCCCATGGTCCTGGATGAGCTGAGAGAGGCCATCCTGCTGGCTGAAGAGGCCTACCCTGGCATCTCTGATTCCTTGGTTTCTCACATGGTGCACAGGCTCCAGAGGTAACCCCTTAGTGCTCAAGTGAGTAACACTACACAGCGGTGGATGCTGCCAGTCTGTTCAATCCTTTTCTCCTTTTTCTTGCAGTTTCTCCACAAGCAAGACATCCACCTCTTCCACTTAGTGATTGGTTCTGCCCCAGCCCTGCTCTCCCAAGCCCCTACCCCCCATTCAACACCACAGCCAGGTCAGAGGGTTAAAAGTCAGGGGTGATGTCATTCAATACCAGCTGACCACATGCGACCTCCCTTATGTAGGGCAAGGTGCTAACCTAGCCTGTAAAAAATACTGAACTCCAAAGCAGAGGAGAAGAGGGAACCTCTGGAGAGCTTCTTTTAGTCAATAACAAGGAGAAGTTTAGGGTCAGCAAGACCCACTGAAAAGGCTGTGATGGGACAGACTCGGTCAGAGTGATGTCAGCGACTCTGGGCTCTGTAAACAGGAGGTTCCTCCAGTCTCACACAGCAGAGGCTTCACACGGACTCTGCTCAACAAGGAGCCAAAAAATCTCCCCGAAATCCACAACAAGACTTCAGCCCCCCTCCCCCTTTACAAATGCAGGCATCATATCCCCAGAACCTCTGAAAGCATGCTTGATGAACCTGCAGGGATATTATTTTAGTGTGCAAGCTGTGTGTGTGTGTGTGTGTGTGTGTGTGTGTGCGTGCGTGCGTGTGCGCGCACACGTGCAGCTGCGCACATGTGACTGTGTGTGCACATGTTCTCTCTTGTAAGTAAGACTCCCTGTTTAGGCAAATTGCAGCATTCATAATGAAACCTCAGGTAAAGTGCTTTAAGTGGACTTTGTCCTCCGAGTGGGGGAGGGGGGGCCATGCTGTACATGCATACAAGTCGTCATTGCGGGAAATTAATCACTGTGTACAAAATGGTCATGCGCATTTTGTAGATACTGATGATGTTTAAAAGCAGATATTTAAAGTTACTCCAACAGAAAGAACAGGAAATGCCTTGCCTTTTTCAGATACACGTCTGTGTTCTGGCATTACATCACAGTTTTCTTTTACTCATCAGTGAGTGAGATTCATCGGTGTTTTTTTGTTTTTGTTTCCCCCCCACCCCAAAGTGACTTAGTTCCAATCTTGCATTTCAATCATCTGCTGAGTCGTCAAACTAACGATGATACTAAGCTGACTTTGTTTAGTGGCAGAAGCTTTTCCTTTGTTTCTGTAGTCAGGGGGGAAACTGCTACCTGTACTTATGTTTAGACAATTAAAGTCAGTTTTGTAATTGTGTAGGTCAAGAATGAAGTTACGACAATTCCAATGTGGAACCATTAGGCGTGGTTGAATGCTGATATGTGAAGTATTATTTTTCCTTGGCTTGTAATTTCTTCTTAGCAGTGTTTAGAAACTAAAGTGGAGGTGAGGAAAAAATGGCAAGGATCCATGAAGGCAATCACAGCGCAACACTTTGCTCGCGGCCAAATTAAACTGTAGATCGGGACAAGCCAAGCTGCAGAATTGAATGCCATCCTTATTATCCTCCCTTCACAAATTTCTGCACCTCCACATCGTGCTGTAGAAGTGCCATGTCTTCTTTTATGCTTTCACCAGATATTTGTAGTATGATTTGCACCTTTTTTTTTTCTAATTTTCAGATCAGTTTTTTGCACTTTGAAAGTGTGTCAAGTATTTAAAGAAACTTGTTAAAAAAAAAAAAGTTGCTAATAGCCATGTTTTACTGTATATGTTTACTTAAGAGTTCCAGAATTTACTACTGTGCTAATGCAGCAATAATGTTGGTGAGTTGCATCATGACGCACTTGTCAACACAGGGATTGAAAGTAATTAAGAAATATGATATTTTTATAACTGCAAAGAGTTAAGTATGGAAATATGGAATGCTTTATCGATATCGGCACCTGCCTCTGGCAAAAAATAATAATCTATACCTTACAGAAAAACATATGCTATGGAAATAACAAAATATGTACATTTGGTTTCCTTTATCATAGCTGACAGTTTATAATACTGTATATAATCTTTGCTTGTGTCATTTGAGAATTCCCAAGTTAAATTTAAGCTCCTTATAAGCTTTCAAAGTGACATGAGAAATAAAGATCTAATGCTAACTGAGAACCTAATGCCCACGCCTTGTTTCCTCGAGTCAGTGTCTGCAGAGCCTTAATGCTAAGAGCAAAAAGAGACTGCGTACCTCCACCAAGGCTGAAAACTCCTCCCGCAACATGCATGAACTTAGTTACCCATCAGCACCCTGCCTTTACCTTCCCTGTGATTGAGCACCACTCACAAGTGTTCCTGAAGGAGCACGAAGGGAGCTAAAGCACTCGACTGGAATAAGAAAAGTATGGGGATTTCTTTTAGGCAGAGGAGTAAAAATCCTGTGCTTATTAATAGAAATTCCCAGAACATGCAATGGGAACTATTCTGGCAGTTTGAGTGCTCATGTCGAGTAGAAAAGTGCCATATAGGAACCAGTCCATTTACCATTTCTTAAAGCGCTTTAGAGAGCATGTCTCCAAGTGCTTTCTATTTAGTATTCACACACATTGACACCCCAATGAAGGTACTGGGATTAACTCAGGGTTCAGTATCTTTCCCAAGGGATACTTTGGCATGCAGACTGGAGCAGCCAGGGATTGAACCACCAACCTTCTGATTGGTAGATGACTTGTGCTTCCTTCTGAGCCACAGCCGTCTGAAGAGACAAAGTCATTGCTTCAAAATATCCACAGTTACTGGAGCACACTGGACAGCAGCTGTTTACTAGAGAGCATTAAAACAGCAGTACAGACTCTCACTAAGCTAAAATGCAACATGCGCGTACACAACGTGAACCCGCAACTTGACGCCATTGCTAATGCTAGAATAGCCTTGTTCCTGATTACCAGCTCTGACAGGTTAGCCTCTCCGCTGCATGTGAATGTTTTTTTGCATGTGAAATGCTGACAGTTTGTCAGTTTTCAAGAATGTCACAGCACTACAGTTCAGTTCTAAAGCAACGGCCACGGTATGTCTCCTTGCACAAGAATGGCATGCTAACAAGTTAAACATTTTATTTTCAGGGTTAGCTTATCTCAAGTATTGTATTCCAACGTTTCGTGATACTAGACCAGTACAGACTTTTTATGTGAGGACTCCTCTTTTAAAGCTAACAGTTAGCACTAACAGTGTAGATATGACTTCTATTAAGTTACGAACCACATCTGAGTAAAACAATCTGTATATAGCTCATATTTATTTATTCTGAAATTAAAATAATATGCATGTTTTGGTAGTAAGGAGCACCTTGGGCAAAAACACGGGCATGGTTAAAAACCAGCTTGCCTTGGAAAACAAGGAATGAGAAGAAGGGTGGATGGAGAGCGGTGTTTTTTAAAAAAAAAAAGTGTTTAACACAAATTCCACTTGTATACTTCTTATTTTTGTCATCTTTAAGTGCAATTTTGTAGTGTCCTCAACTAAACATACATCCTCAGTCAATATTTTTTTGTCCTTTTTCTCCAAACACATCAGATACCTGAAGGTGCCAGTCTGCCAGTATATGCTAGCAGCCATCCAGTCATCAAACTGTAAACATTTGTGTTTTAATGCATATTCAAATTCAGATTACAGAATTTTATGGACATAAACAGTGATTTTTAAATGATGTCACTGCATATGTGTGAGAAACCACTGCTGATACAGATGTTTCTTGACAGTTTCTTGGGTGGACCTTTAACAGCCATCACATCACAGGATTCTCCCAGGCCAAAATAAATTCTGATTTTGAATAAGGGACATTTCTGAGTGTTTGGTGTTAGATTACCTCCTGGAGCAGATGAACATCTGCCCGCAGTATATTACAATACATACATCACTGCACTTGGAATAAATACAAATAATGGAATGGTTTCTTTGTAATTATACATCTGTAAAATACAAAATTATTTTAAGATAATGGTACACAGTGCAAAAGAACCCATGCCAAAACTAATTTGCAGTAGCCAAATATACAATTATAAATGATCTATAAAGGAATTTCAATTATATGAGTAAAAAAAAGTCACATTATCTGAAGATTTTGAGCTGGTATGAGGATAATGGTGTTTGAATGATCCCAGCCAGATTCCTTCACTAACATAATCCACCACGAGCTTATTACAATCAAAGCTACTCATGCTATTCAGCACCATTTCACTCGGTTCACCGTCTAACTACTACATGTCCAGCTGTGAGCTGAATTTCTCTCACAAAATGACCAAAATAGCACAGGCACTCTCAGACATGACGGGCAGGATCCAGCAGCATTCGTGTATGGCGAGAGGGTTCCCTTAGAGCTTTAGATCTTGGTCTGTCTGGTTTCATCATCACAGCTGGAATCAGAACTTCTCCTCTCCTCTTTGCGACCCTCGACTGAGCCCTTCCTAGGCATCTCCAAACTCTTCATCTTCTCCTTCTTCTCAGGCTCCATTTCAGCAAACTGAGCCTCTATCTTGGTTGGGTCAATGTAGGTGTAAAAATAGCTCATAATGGCAAAGATGATGCACACCAACACCAGCAGTGAGGCGAAGAGAATGTACTCAGCCCACTGGTAAAGAGAAGCGCACAAAAGGTGTTAATTTTGAGCTTAGTGCTAGAAAAGTCTTAGCCAGTAGAGTTACATTGCCCTGTAATACTAAGAACTCAGTTTTATTTCTTTACACTTTAAAAATGATCCTCATATCAATACATAGATGGAGAGAGAGGTGACACTTTGATGTCTCCTCACTGCATGACAGCTCATAGGTTAAAGCTCTTCAGTACACTTCTGGAAGAGGCCACCTTGTTAAACTCCACCTGTGTTATTAATGTAGGCTGTGTCTACATTATCCACTCACCTGATCTGGGAGTTTTGCAGCCTCGGCAACAATGAGCACAATGATGTTACCCACTGCAACTGTTAACAGCCAGCCAGCCTGCAGCACAGCCTTCATGTTGCTGGGTGCCTGGAGTATTACAGTGTTACATCAAATTAGAAGACACAAGAATAACATCCTCAGTCCTCAAGTATGCCGCTAGGCTAGACCTTATTAGAGAAACATTAAGGAGAGCGCCCTCTACCTGTGAGTAGGAGAACTCAAGGCCAGTGACAGAGAAGACCACCTCTCCTGAAGTCATGAGGAAGTACTGAGGAATCTGCCAGGCCATGTGGAAAGAGTTAGGCTCCATGTCCATCACTGACACGATGTTCTCTGAGCACTGCAGTATACAAAGATGTGTTGGTTCTATCAAAAAAATTGCATTCAAATGATGGCATGACTCCGAGTGGATTTACAAGTTACCGCGACTCCAAATGTGAAGGTTGACGGGATGATCAAGGTGTAAGAACTGCCAAAGCCCAGCTCCTGATTGTAGTCACACACATTCCCGTTGTCATCCTTGATGATGAACTTAGCACTGCCACATAAAGAAAACCACCAATCAGAACGGTGAACTTCTACTAGTATTACCGTATTGGACGTGCGAATAAAATGAGAAATCAGTCTTACTTTCCCTGTGAAACATTAAGATATTGTGACATGTTGCTGGTAAAGTTGAACACCTTGTCACGAACGGTTATATTCAAAAATGAGCCAAAACCGTTCAAAAACCTGGGGAAAGAGGGTTCGGACAAAACAGAAAAGATAAAGTTATTAACAAAACCTTTTAATCCTCTGAGGTCTGCGTCATCAAAGGTGATGTCACAAACATGGAAAACAGTGCATCAGTTCTCCCTGATTGACGAGATCTGGGAGAACAGTTTATGAATGACTGCTAAAAACTTGCCTGATAGCATTAGCACCCTTTTCCGGCTTTGAGGTGATGTCATTGAACTGGAACCAGAAAAATACTTCAGCACCCCAGATTTTTGTTCTCAAAACATAGTAATCAGTATGTGATTATATACAACAGCTGTTAGGCGTATGGTTTTTTTTTCTTAAAGGCAAAAACATGACCTGACATTATTCACCTTTTCATACTCGAGCTGGGACCCATCAGTGATCACGATGGTATTCCGAGTGCCATTATCCAACTTGACGGTATAGTTTTGCTCAGGCCCCAGAGCCAAGAAAAACTTGTTATTAAAGGTCAGGTAATCCTCACTGGCCTGTTGGAGAAAACATTAGTCAATATCAGCATTTTTTCCAAATTATGATCACAGTGACTGGGAATAGTGTCTTATGTTGGCTGGAATACCGCAATAGCTCCCAAGTCAATCTTGTGGTTGTCCGCTTGGATCTCTATTTTATTGTTAACCATGTTGATGAACTTCACTTGGCCTTGAGTACTTGATGGGAAGTCAGGCAGGGTTTTCTAAAAGAAGAATGGAATTATGCTTCAACAGATCATGTGGATTAAGTGCTCAGATGTATGTGTGTGTGTTTTTTCCTCGTATGTTACACTTACATCGATCTGTATCTGGACCAGGGCAGCAGCTACAAATGCGAGGGCAGCGAAGAACATCCCCACTGTAATCCTCCTCAAGGGACTGCAGAATACAAGCACACATTCATACAGATCGTGCCAGAGATAATATTCCATATACACAATGTAGCTATCAATACTGAGTATATCGATTGTTGAGTTGGTGCAAATAACAGCTGTTTGGTGCCAAAGAGTATACAAAATAAAGACACTCACGTGAAGTTAAAGCACTTGGAAATCAGAGGGTAAACCACGCTGTCCATGATTGGCACCAAAATTAGGATCAAGATAGGGTTGACAGTCTGGTGAGAAGAGAGTCACTCTTAAGCCATGTTTACAGGTGCAGTGCAGCTTTGAGTATTTCTTTGTAGTAGAATCAGGCATATGGAATATTAAACAGACTTCCATGTGTCCTGCCTCCTACTTGCTCTGCTGAGCCGGCACATATACCACTGTCTGACTCAGACTGTCTCTTGTTTTTAGCTACAAGTGTTTGCTCACACCAGATTCGCCCCCGGCGTCTCACCTGCATCTGATCAGGCTGGATTATGAGAGCCCCCTGTTGAGAAAACAAAAAAAAGGACAGAATCTCATTAAAGTGATTCATTTCTGTGGGTTGAGCTCACAAGGTGTCATATTTAATTGAGTTTTTACATAAAAACATTCAAATGTAACACTCACAAAGTTGCCATTCATGGTGGTCGCCTGGAAGGTCCATCTCGAGCCCTGTGGAACAAACACAGTTGTCATTTTGCCTGTCACTGGATCCCCTCAGTTTAATTCAGTTTTATTTATTCACAACGACAGCCATCACAGGTCACATGTGCAGGGTTTGCCTATATTATCAGGTAAACATAGAACCCCGACAATCCAACTATCTCCTATGAGTAAGCCCCGGTGAGAAAGAACTCCCTTTTAACAGGAAGACACCTCTAATGCTCAGGGAGGGGCAGCCATCTGCTGTGAGCTGATGCTATGTAATAATAATAACAGTCTCGGGCTTGAACACATACCTGCTGGTCAAAGAGAGCCCAGAACATTGGCAGAGGGATGTAGAGGAACAGCACTTTCAGCACCATCTTCACCTGGGCAATCAGGAGTTTCTACACCAAAAATAGGAAAATGATCAGGATTTTATGAGCACGCCGTTTGTGTTTTTGCACGTGCTTGCGTCTGTACGCTGCGCTCACATCATACTTCTCCTCAGCCCAGTCCATCCAGTGCTCTCTCTTAGGGTACCGAGAAGAACGATGCCTGAAGCGGTTTCTGACAGCAAACTACAAACAGCAGGAAGACAGTCACAAAATAACGACTGCAGTAGAAGCTTTGAAGCTGAAAACATTTTGGAGAAACATCATCCGTGAGGAGCCCCCTTACCCCAATGCACTTGCAGAATTTCACCATGATGTTGCCCTCCGGGGGATTCTTAGTGTACAAAGGACTTCCAACAATGAACACGACTGCACACACACACACACACATATATTTTAATATATTAAGTGACCAAATTAAGTAAAAGTGATTCAGGTTTATAACACTGCAGAGAAAGCACAGAGATCCTCAAATTTACAAGTAACTCCAGCTGTCAGATAAAAGTATCAGAGTATAAAATACTAACTTCTGAGACTATATGTGATGCAATGATACAAAGTAGCAGGAAATAAAAGTACTCAGGTACCAAAAAAAACCTGTACTTCAGCACTGAGTTTGTTTTGTTTAAGTAACTCCTCAAGTTCTCATGCTTCACATCAATATCTTTGATTCGCTCGCACCTGTCTCATAAAATGCACATCTTCTGCTTTGCTGCTCCGGCCTGTAGCCCAGGTTTTCTATTCAAGCTGTAATGACCCTGACTGACCTCACTCTGATATCATCGAGCCACAGAAGATACCACACAGCAGGACAGATAAGCTCCCAGACAGTGGCCTGTTAATCTATCAGCTACAATTTATGAACACTTAAAAAGTATGCCTTATCAGAAAGAAGCACTAATCTGCTCCTTACAGTAAACACAAGCTGTTTAGAATAAAATCCTTACTCAGCGCTACCACCATGAGGGCGGCAGGGACACCAAAGGCCAGTGCGTAGCAATCTTGATGGGTCTGACCACATTTGTGAGCTGGAAATGGAAGCACATGGAAAAAAAAAAAATCAGCATGTGACTCAGTGATGTATTTTATGCTCTGTAATTGATTTAGTGCGTAGCACTACCTCTGAGCATGGGCGTGATGAGAGTGGAGATCAGACTTCCAGCATTGATGGACAGGTAGAAGATGGAGAAGAAGGTGCTTCTCTGCTTCTCCTGTTGGGCACAGCAAGTTCAAGAGGGGGTGTTTTTAAGATTTTATTGCATGCACAATCTCTTTGATGATTAACAGTGTCATTAACATTATGGAGTAATCTTTGTCCCCGGCCTTGAAGAATGTAATAAAATTACAGAACCAGTTGTGCTTGCGATCAATAGTTAATGAACTGCTGGCAGGGAAGAAACACAGATAGAGGAAGTGCTGAACGAGTGCAACTGATAACTGAGTGAGGCTCATTTTAACTCAAGTCAGTCAGTGTATGTTGACATCTAGCTGCAGTTTGCCAGTTTGTCCATCTTTTATATACAGTCTGTATATAAAAGCCTGTAAAAGTATTACAATTTTTTTTTATTGGTAGATGTTTTTTTTCACTCTATTTATTACAAGACTGTTTGACTGGGTTTCAAAAGACTCCTGAGATGTTTCGGCAATTTTGCTAGTTCCCCTTTCTGTGTATTCTGTGTACAGTAGCACATATGTGCTTGGGCACCATCTGACCTGATGATCTTGAAACTGGTCTCCTCCAAAAGCAGACACACAGGGTTTGATGCCTCCTGTTCCGAAGGCAATAAGGATCAGACCCAGCATGGACAAAGCTCTGTTGGGGGGGAGCAAAGCAAAGATGCACTTATATATGTGACAGTATGGATCCACCGCATTTCTGCTGTTCCAGAGAGCGCTGGGTGTGTTCAACTCACATGTGCAAGGTCATGTTGTCAGGGGTGCCATTCTTATCAGTATCTGTGATGTCACCAATAGCACTTATAGCCATGATGACCTGTCCTATTGCATAAACAATGGACAGGTAAACAATAGTCCTATACAGAGGAAAGAGGAGAAGGAGCAAGTCTGAATCAGGTGTACAGCACGTACAGATAAAGATAAGATAGACAAGGATCATAAATCCACAGATAAAAAATATAACAGCTCATCTCTGAGAGAGACTTTTGAGACAAACCTTTTAAACTGACTCTTAATACAAACTTAATAAAACATATTTTTTATTTCACTCTGAAGCTCACTTGAATTTGCCGAGCCATGAGTCCGCCACAATAGCTCCCAGGATGGGTGCCAGGTAGCAGAGAGCCACAAATGTGTGGTAGATGGTGGTGGCAAAGTCTTCATCCCACTTCAGAAAGTACTTGAAGTACAACACTAGCACAGCTGCAGACAGCAAGGAGGAAGAACAAAGGAAAAAGTTGATTGAAGTGAAGCTTATTGTATTTATATATCATATTAGATACTGTTAAAAGCATCAATGAAAGCAATCAGTACATTTAGAGTTTGGGGGTATTAGTTATGTTTCTTTAAACTTTTGAGAGAGATCTTTTGTATTTTTTATAATGCATGGATATAGACACTGTTTGCTCTAGCATATTATTGGAGACCTTACAAAAAAAATATAGCATTAGCATAGTCAGTATCACTGAAGTTCTCATGGTTTTAAAGAGCTCACTGAGGTCATTTTCTTATTAATCACTTGATGTCTGCTTACATTTAGCTTGTGACCCTATGGAGGGCAGTCCCTAGGTTGAAAACCACAGGATCTAATCATCTAAACCATCTTTTACTTTTGATACTTCACCTACTTTATGCAGGTGATGCTTCTGTATAACAACAGGTGTCAAAAAAGTGGGAATGTATTTATGTATAGTAACATGAAATGGTAGTTCTCAAATAGTATAGGGTAAATACTCACTTCGCATGCCATAGTAGGAGAAACGCTCGCAGAACTCATTGACTACAATGAAAAAGATGCTCAGCGGGTACCCGAAGACTGTGGCCTGTTAGAGGGAACGGAGGTGTTTGCACCAGATGGAAACACTATTGTGTCCTGTTTGTATAAAAGTATTACAGGCAGTGCAACTTAAGTTGAACTTACGCTTCTTTTCCTGGGCTTCTTTATGTCTGCATCTGCAGAAATAGGTGAACACGAGTTCCACTTCAGAGTTACGTTTTTGAGCATGCATGGAAACATGAGTTGAAACATCAATAGTAACTGTGCGCTGTTCACATAATTTATATACTTATGGAAAGAAAATAGAAACTGAATAATTAAAAAAGTGTAATGTGAGTACAGAGGAAATATTCCTGGAGTAGAAAGCCCAAAATGTCAAATGCAAAAACTGGTTCTGGCCACAGGGTTCTCATCCAGACTGGGACTCACCTGCCATGGCTGCTGTGTGTGTCGACCTTCTGTCCCAAATTCTCCGATTGAATCTTTGTGCAAGAGACAGAGAGAGGCTAGTGATGCCTGTCTAGATCCTGGACACTAAGACTTATTCGATGAATGCCAAGGGTCCTTATGTAACCTCCCACCAACCATCCTGCAACACCCACTAATGCTGAACTATTAAAGTTTATTTGGCTTTCTCAGCATCATTGTTATCACAGTTGAGTGTGTTGAGCCCTAATTATTTTATGACTCAAAGAACTCAGGTGCTATAACAGGATTGGTCAGGACAGCTGATAACAGGGGCAAAGCTATACAGTATATTTCTCTTTGATTTCATTTCTAACACAAGTTACATTATCGCTACTGGTTAGAAATTGCACATTCATGCGTTACATACTCTTTGACCCTTTTTAGGTTTACATCAACCACATCATTAGATCCACTGAGAGGTGAAGCCATTGCAATGCAGTGATTCACTCATCTACACATGTTTACAGACCAGCCGCACGCTATCAGTGCATCTTGCTGTACACGTCTGTTTGATGATGTGTACACATTTTGTGAGGCAGTAAATCTGTATCTTACTGATGGAATTTTTATCATAATTTACAAGAGAGGAAATGCAGTTGCAATAACATGTTTTTATCCTGCAACAAGCAGAGTCTTTGAAGATGGTTCTTTTTTCCCAGGTTGGACAGGATTAGACATGAACAAGAGGGACAACTCAGGTTTGACCATTTAGAGACAAACGTAAGAGAGACAAGGTTGAGATTGTTTGGATATGTGCAGAGGGATACTGGTATACTCGGAAATGGATGTTGACGACTGAGCTGCCAGGCAAGAGGAAAAGAGCAAAACTAAAGAGAGCATTCATGGATGCAGTTGCAGAGTAAATGTAGGTGTCTGCTCTGAAAGGATACAAGAGGATAGGGAGAGATGGAGGCACACAATCTGCTGTGGAATACTCTAAAGAGAGCAGATGAAAGGAAAAGAAGAAGAAGAAGGAGTATCTCAAAAATTACTGGAAGGGCTGCCATGACATTAGGTACTTCCTGGTCATTCTTTAAACTATTTGATAATGTTGTTTTGTGGGGAAACCACATGTCCCTGGTTTGTTTCCAACTGTCTTTTTTGTTTGTTTGTTTTTTTTAGGGATTTTTTGCACGTCACATAGCATCGCTTATTCCTCTCAGTACCAGCCATGAGGTAATGAAAACAATGTCCCAAATGATAACAATGTAAAATAGTATATCTAATTATTAAAGCCTGCTAAACAGTGAACGCAGCAATAAATTAGAAGCACACAGTTACTATTTCTATATAACAGCAAAAATAAAAAAAGATACCCCCCCCAAAAAAAACATAAAAAGAATAATGCGTTTAGAAACATGAGGCTTGAACTCTTGCATTTCATCAAATAAAGGCAAAAACACACACCATGAAACACTTGCAGCACTCACAGGAGACACATGATGCTCGGCTGCCCAAATAGCTGAAACAGTTTGTCCAGCTAGCCAACAAGAGGTTGTTTGTGTTTTTGTTTATGTATGGCAGTTGTGTTTTTGGCGTTGGGGTTAGTAGTGATTACATGTAGGATTAGCTGGTCTTTTACATGACACAGGGAGCAGTGTGGATTTCACCAAAGTCAGCGTCCCGATTTCATTTACATCTCTCCAGGTCTTCAGTGAACATGCCTCTCATTGATTTTCACACTTGACGCACAGGGAGAAAGGCACACACCCACACATACATAATCTCAAGCAGGCAAAGACAGGAAGAAATTCTGAAGATGAAGGCATGAAAAAGGGAACCCCAAAAGTCAGACAGCACCTCTATGAGCTGGAGAACGTGGGAAGGAAGAACTCGCTTTTAAAAGGAAGCGATTTCCAGCAGTTAGCATCAAGAGGCCAGTATAAAACACAAACTATGGTAGAGAGAACACAACAAAATTTTTACTGTATGAGCCATTAGCAGACAAATTTATGGAATGGATATATACTGGCATTTATATGCAAGCTACAGTTTCACTACACATTTGTGTAGTCAAGCCAGAGTGCCTGGAGAGAATTCATGCAGGCACAGGGAGAACAAACTCCACACAGAAAGGCCACAGACAGTTCAAACCAGAAACTGCATTCATCAGCACTGGCTGATGATTTATTCTGTAAACTGCATGTATGAAAGCTTTATGGCTAGCTTTATGGAGCTCTGTAACTGACAAAATATAGCAAAAGGTTCAGATTACTAAAAAAATGACTCAATACATCCAGAAACACATGCTAAATCCTGTTAGCATGCTTGAAGAGGTTATGATGCTACAGCAGCACAAACTGCATGGAAGATGATGAAGCTCTTTTTAGCCACAGTTGGCTAGATAACTGAAAAACTGGATTCCAAGTGTAATACTTCATAGCATAAGGCAGAACCCATCTGCATTTTAAAAAGTAGCACACAAAAGCTTTAATGTTTCTTCACTTTGCATATCTTTAAATTTCACTGACATTTCAGGTAAAATAATAACGATAACAGGACAAAACAGCCGGTGACAGCACTGAAATCTATTGGCATAACTCGGAGGTGACCTTTGCTATCAGAGTTCCAGCAACACTGTTGCTAAGTTAAATCTGATACAGATGGAATGATTTAGATAATTATTTTCTCAACAGCTGTAAAATTTGATTAAATTTGATATGCTGCAGATACAGGAGTATGTTACTTCAACACTGCCGACCTGTTTCTTGTATCATAAAAAAATTAAGGCCAAAGCAAGGACAAGGGCTTTAAATTTATTACATATTTTATTTATTTGTAAGTCTTAAACATATTTATATGAAGATTCATCCAGTAAAAATCTTGTTTCATTTTAATTTCATTTCACAGATAATATAAAAGGCATCATGACAAAGAAACAGATTAGAATGCAAATTGTTGCACCCTTGGCTTGCATTGCACAGTCGTTTTTCTAACGTCTTTGGCAAGAGCAGCTTCTGTGCAATGGGTAGCCTTGGTAACAGTAGAAAATATTGCACACAACGTTCTTACAGAAAACAGGTTAAAACATTTTGGTTCACTTGGCTTCAGATGGTTTCTATACATGCTCTCAACAGCCTAAAATAGAATGACTAATTCTTTGAAAGATAAACTCTGATGCGTCTGTGCTCGACAGAAAAAACAGCACCTCCTGTAACTGGATCAAATGGGGGAAAGAAAATACTGTGCACCAGGTTTGAGAAGTAGCGTTTATCGGTTTCTGTCTTGAAGCACTTCTTTTACAAATATCATACATGAATGAGAGCCCCACAGTTAAAAACGAATTAAGCAGACTTGGGTCAAACGCAAATGCTGAACTTCCTTGAGTTTGTTTTAACTCCATGATAGTATCCTCTGGGTGAGGCTCTCAACAAGAACAACAAGATAAGATCATGTTGTAAATTGAAGTACTAATACATGCCTGTTAAGTCACTACATGTGTTCCAAAACTCAGAATAAAATAAATCACCCAAATCTTGATAGATGGTGATATTAAAACTGCTGTCAAGGTGTGAAAGTCAGCTGTACTGAATGGAGTCTCCATAGGAAACAAGAATAATAGGTAGCAGACATGACTTCATTGATTTTCCAGCTCCACCTGTGTAGAAATAGGAGTAAAAATACAAAGACATGATGTATTTGGGTAGTGTTAGATTCTTTAAAGGCATCCAGCTGATCCTTCGGGTAGTCTGAACGATTATCAGCGGTGACTGAGGAGCGAGTCTGGTCAGAGTACGGAAGTCAAGCCATGTGGATTGGCATTGGTTGGTGTGCCACTGATGGTGTTGAAGATGCCCATAGAGTCAGACAGATTGCTCCTTGTACCATATTCCACTGGGTTTATCTGTAAGAAATGGGCAGTTGGGGAGATTGATATATTAATTAAGATATAATAATTAAGATATATTAAGCTAATATAATAATTGGAAAAATTACCAAGCCAAAACTAAACTTTGGTGCTGTTTCAGTTTACTTTTCTTAAAACTTTCTAGAAAAATTTCTAGCACTGTCGTGTAAGGACAGAATACCAAATGCTAATGTCTGCCTGCTGCATGTCAGTGGGCACCACACTTCAATATAATTTAATTACTTTAATGTTGATAGGCAATCATAATCAGGCTGCACACTAAGCTGATTTGAACATGCATTTAATTTTATGTTTAGAAAGTCAGTGTTGGGTGCAAATACTACGCCCATAAAACTATTTCCAATCACTCAGTTTCTGGCTGTAATTCTAATCATTTTTATACAGTTCCTTTACAGTGTAAACAAGAACTTTATGAAATGAATAAAGACATTATTACCATCCAATCTCCTCAGAACAGCACAAAGAAAGAGGGAGATAGGAAACATAGTTAGTAATGGTTAGTGTAGACGACTGTAGTCAAGGACAGCCCTTCTGTTATGCCATTAACCATGAAGTTACACTTCAAACATGGCACCCTAGTCACAGAATGTGTAGATACGTGCAGATTAAACAACATATAGATGTGAATACAGGTAAATTAAGACCAATCAACATTAAAAGACCAAGAAAATATACTTTTTACAAGAGAAGATACTCTTTGTTAATTTTACCATCTAACAGCATCAGGTGTAGCTTGACTCTTCTGATGCCACAGAACAAAGCGTGATAATTCTCAATAAAACATATGGCAGTTCTGATGTGTGATGTGACATCACATGTTCATCGTGATCATTTGTCATTCTTTGGTGTTTCTACCTGTTCGTGCATGATGACCGACAGCTTTCTGGTTAGGTCCCTGTAATTGGCCTTCATCTCATCGTGATACTCCTGCTGGTCTTCTTTAATCAGCCGCTCGTTCACCCCTAGTGCCTGACCACAGGCGTCTACAAACTGCCTGAAAAGACATGCATGGAAAAACTCATATAAACACCTATCCATCCATCCATCCATCCATGTCAACAGAATATAAAATAGCATAAACAATGGACAATGGAGTGGGTGGGAAGAAAACATGTAGTTTTTCTATCAGCAGTGAGTACCTGAAGACCTCTTTGAGCTGTTTGACTTTGTTGTCTGCATATTTCTTGTCACTGCTGTTGTCTAGGAAGGCTCTGGCATAAGCAAGAGGACCAGCATTTACCTGGAAAACCAAAGACGTAAAAGACTAATAATTGTAGATGCAATAAATAAAATCATTTTTAGCCTTTTTATGGGGAAAACGTAACCTCATCATTTTTACTGTACCTGAACACTGATACTGCCTTGCAGCTTGAGCTGCAGGCGTATCATGTCCACCTCAGAGGCTGAGCACAGCTGTCGCAGCTCATTAACCTTGGCACTCATCTCATCTATGGCCACCTCTATGGGGCTCAGGTCGTTCTGGTGTTGGTACATGACTGCTATACGCTTCTTTACATATGGAAAAGAGTGGGTGGCTGAACGGGCACAGGGTTAGAGGAGAAAAAGTATATGTTATTAAGCAGCAACGTACATGTATCCTTTGAACACAGACACATGTACTTGTGGTCAAAAGTTTACATAAACTCATCACGGGTATATTTCTTTGAACTGTTCTTTTTTTTAGGGTGGAACGACAGCACAGTGTATATCTTTAATGGCTTTAGAAAACAAGAACTTCATGCCCGTGATGAGTGTATGTAAACTTTTGACCACGACTGTATGTCTACTCTTGTTTCTACAGTAATACCAGGATATTAACAGGAATCCAGTGTACATGCAAACAGTCACAAGGGTGTCTGTGTTACAGCAAATTCAAATAGCATAATTATTAACAAGGCAAAGTAAAAGCTGAACTTTGGAATAATGTGGTTGGTACATGAACCACACCTGGTTTTATCTGAATAACATTTTACATGATTTGCACTAAGGTGGCACAGAGGTAATTGTAATCAATAATTACAGCTGACAGGAAGATATTCTATACTTCCTGACTTTGGTACTCCGATAAGACTGACAATGAATAGGTGTGCTCTTAATGTCACGATACTGAACTGTGAAACGTATCTGCTCCAGATTTAAAAATAATTTCCATGAATGCATGACATACTGGTGAGAACAGTCCGCCGTTTACACTGCTCCTCCACCCCACCCTGCTTCTTGCCCGACACTGTGAATGGTGTCTCAAACACAAAGCGCCAGATGTTGTGGTTCTTCTCAAAGTCGGTCCTCCTGTCCTCCAGTTCTTTGTCATCAAGGTAGGGTGTGACATGTGTCACCTGGATGTAGGCGTACTTCGAGTCCAGGTCTTTCGGATTCACCTGTGGATGCAGAAGAGATTCTTCAACATCTTTTTTTGTTCAGTTACTAACAGACCAATGTATAAAAATGTGAAGCTTGGGTTTCCAGAGTGTTGCATACTGGAGATATAAGTTTACATGAAAAAACAACAAATGGTGTCCCCCTATATATATTATTTTCTGGGGTTAAAGGTTACATTAGCAAAAAAAAAGAACATTCAGATGATCAAGGTTAGAAGGTCAGATTGATGCAAGTTGAAGATAAATTAAAAATTAAATTTTTAAAAAATTACTATTAGGTTAATTGGTGATTCTAAATTGCCCATAGGTGTTAATGTGAGTGTGAATGGTTATCTGTCTCTCTGTGTTATCCCTGCGACAGGCTGGAGACCTGTACAGGGTGTACCCTGCCTCTCACCCTATGATAGCTGGGATAGCCCTTATTATTGTTAAACAAATGGGAATAAACTGTCAATTCAAATTAATTTTATTTATATAGCACCAAATCACAACAAACAGTCACCTTAAAGCACTTTGTATTGTAGGTAAAGACCCTGCAATAATTACACAGAATACCCAACAGTCAAAACGACCCCCTATGAGCAAGCACTTGGCGACAGTGGGATGCAAAAACTCCCTTTTAACAGGAAGAAACCTCCGGCAGAAGCAGGTTCAGGGAGTGGCAGTCATCTGCCGTGACCGGTTGGGGGTGAGGGGAGAGAGACAGGACAAAAGACACACTGTGGAAGAGAGCCAGAGATTAATAATAACTAATGATTAAATGCAGAGTGGGGTATAAACACAGAAAGAGTGAAAAGAGGTGAGTAAAAAAAAGAAATCTTCAGTGCCTCATGGGAACCCCCCAGCAGCCTAGGCCTATTGCAGCATAACTAAAGGATGGTTCAGGGTCACCTGATCCAGCCCTAACTATAAGCTTGATCAAAAAGGAAAGTTTTAAGCCTAATCTTAAAAATAGAGAGGATGTCTCTCTCCCGAATCCAAACTGGGAGCTGGTTCCACAGAAGAGGGGCCTGAAAGCTGAAGGCTCTGCCTCCCATTCTACTCTTAAGTATCCTAGGAACCACAAGTAAGCCAGCAGTCTGAGAACGAAGTGCTCTATTGGGATGATACAGTACTATAAAGTCTTTAGGATAAGATGGGGCCTGATTATTCAAGACCTTGTATGTGAGGAGAGGGATTTTATTCTGGATTTAACAGGGAGCCAATGAAGAGAAACCAATATGAGAGAAATATGCTCTCTCTTTCTAGTCCCTGTCAGTACTCTAGCTGCAGCATTTTGGATCAGCTGAAGACTTTTCAGGGAGCTTTTAGGACAGCCTGATAATAATGAATTAAAATAGTCCAGCCTAGAAGTAATAAATTTAATTTTTAAATTTAATTTTAGAGACACTGAGCAAATCTAAGAAAGTATGCACATATTTAATAAATAAATGTTTGTTTAATATGTGCATTCAAGGACATATCCTGGTAAAAAAAAAAAAAAAAATGACTCCAAGATTTCTCACAGTATTACTGGAGGCCAATGTAATGCCATCTAGAGTAAGTATTTGGTTTGACACCATGTTTCTAAGATTTGTGGGGCCGAGTACAATAACTTCAGATTTATCTGAATTTAGAAGCAGGAAATTCGAGGTCATCCAGGCCTTTATGTCTTTAAGACATTCCTGCTACATTTCTACTAATTGATGTGTGTCATCTGGCTTCATGCTTTGTAATAACACTGCCTAGAATAGAACTGAATTGGTGCTAGCACAGAACCATGTGGAACTCCTTAGTGTATGAAGACTCCCCATTAGATAGATAGGATTCAAACCACAGCAGCACAGTACCACAGCCAAGCGAGCTTTTTAATTAATGGTTTAATTACTGCCACCTTAAAGACCTGTGGCATGTAGCCAGTTAATAAAGATAGAGTGATCATGTTTAATTTGATGGAAGGACTTCTTTGAGCAGTCTTATAGGAATGGGGTCTAATATACATGTTGATGTTTTAAGGAAGTAACTATTGAAGTTAACTCAGAAAGATAAAAAATCTAAATAAATATCAGTAATATTGAAAGTAGTTGAACATAAAGATACATCTGAGATGGTTATGAACAATTTTTGGTTAAAATAATAATGGTTGAAATTTCATCTGTGAAGAAATCCATGAAGACAATACTAGTTAGAGTGAAAGGAATACTGGGCTCTACAGAGCTCTGACTCTTTGTCAGCCTGGCTACGGTGCTGAAAAGAAACCTGGGGTTGTTCTTATTTTCTTAAATCAATAATGAATAGTAAGATGTCCTAGCTTTACGGAGGGCTTTTTATAGAGCAGCAAACTCTTTTTCCAGGCTAAATAAAGCTCTTCTAAATTAGTGAGACACCATTCCCTCTCTAGCTTAGCTTATCAGCTTTAAGCTGCACGTTTGTGAGTTATACCAGGGAGTCAGGCACCTCTGATTTGAGGCTTTCTTTTTCAGAGGGTTAGCCACAGTATCCAAAGTCCTAAACAATCAGGATGTAAACTACTGACGAGAAAATAACCTCTTTGGAGTGGAGTTTAGGTGACTGCTCTGCACTGTGATGGCACATGGCATCGCAAAGGATAATAATGGATGAATTATATCCATAAACTCAAGTGAACACATTCAAGAAATAACATGGGTTCACTTGAAGATTCAAACTGTTGCATTAAAACAGTGACTTTTCTGAATGTAATTTGTACTTCAAACCTACAATAACAGGTTTTTCCAAGCCTATTGCATAACAGCTAAGGTCTACCTGTCATACAAACACACAAAAATGATCCCACCTTGCCAGAGTCCTGAATAATCTTGACATTCTCCTGGCCGAATTTGTCAGAGTAGAGCTTCAGGAGCCTCTGGGAAATTTCAGACAATGGAGTGAACTTTGGCTCCTTGTAGATGTATTCTTTTCCATCCTCATCCTCAAAGAAGCCCTGCAGAAGTGAAAGATTAAAACTGAAATAAGCTGGTAAACAACGGTGCACTAAAGTTAAAGTGGACCTATTATGCTCATTTTCAGCTTCATATTGTTAATATTTTACTCTATAAAAGTAGCTTCGCATGATTCACAGTTTAAAACAATACTTGATTACATTACAGTGGTAATGGATTCTGCCTCGTCATTTTGACCTCATCTACAGCCATCTTTTCTATGACTAGAAACCTTCTTGCCTTCTTTCTGTGAACATAATCTTGTACTTGTGGACACCACGTCCTCTGCTTGCCAGTGTAGAGGTTCTTATAACAACCTGCTAATAGGTACAACTTATTGTTCCTCGTACATGATCCAGCACTTATGCACGCAGTATGATCATCCACAACCACAAAGATTACATCAGGAAATCTGTTGGGTAAATATCACATTATACAACCTGCTTATTGTGGGACTTGATGTTCGATTTTATCTTTCAATAATAAGCTATATGAAATGGTGTCTGTGTTTGTCCCTGTTTAGCACTGACATGTTCAAGTTGAGCACTCAAAGTCAATCCCATAAGCATTCATATAGCACGTTATTTATACCTAAGCACTTTGTCTAGCATTCTCACACACACTCACACCCCAATGGACAATCAGGAAAAACTCAGGGTTCTTGCTCAAGGCCGGAGATTAATGCACTGACGTTCTGGTTGATAGAAAACCTGTTCCACCACCTGAGCCATACCATATCAATATTAAGCCAAGATATGAAAGTCCTCTATGAAGTGGTACTGTATGAACAAATGAGTGTTGCCTTTTGGCTGTTGATGATACAAAAATAAGCTTTTTTTTTTTTTTTTTACTTTAACTTTTTTTTTTTAACCACCCTTGTCTTTGCTTTCTTCTTCAGGAAAATCAACTTCTTTTACAACCACAACAGCTTTATAGGACAACCTCTAAAAAAAACAGGTAAACAAACTGTTCAAGTCAGACAGGGCAGGTAGGCGTTATATTATATTTACAGACAACCGTATTAAGGATGTTCCCTCTCTTTGATGATAACCAAGCATGGCTGAGCTCGTGGCTCACAGGATTACTTGTACTCATATCAGCGCATCCACCTCTAACTAACTAACTAACTAACTGTATATAAATTCTGAGAACTATGTACTTTAAGCAAAGTGACTGTAATTATAAAGAGAAAGTGATAAAACACCAGAATTTAAAAATGGTTCAATAAAAAGACCATTGAAAATTTTACATAAAGGGAAAATGAGCAAACATCAGCTGATCACTACAGAGTCAAAGAGATATGTAAATATTTAACATTATATTCATGCATGCATAACAGTTACACAGTGGTTTATTTGTGGAAAAGTCATAGTGTGCAACTGAAACAACAAAAAGAAAAAAAATTAGTCTCATTGCAAATAAAACAGAAGGGGGGGGGTTGCAAAAATATAAAAGCTATTGTTTTGTCATTGAGCAAACAAGTTTTTATCCATTACCAGTCCAACAATCATGAAGGTTAACGGGAGCAATGCTGAGCGGGTGCCAATGCTCGGCTGTTTTGGATTCATAGCAGGGGGTTGGGAGAAGAGTGTGTGAGGGGCGGGGGTGTCAAAGTGCTGTTATGGTAACGTCAGTGAACAATTGTGCAAAGTTTGATGGATCCGGCTTGACCAGTATGCATCTATGGTGTGGATTTGAACATCCAAGGTGAGATCATCCTTGAGTTATTGCCTTCACAAGATTTTCAGAGAACTTGACCTCTGACCGTTGCCTTTAGGTCAAGGTCACTGAGATTCAAACTCATCTGAAATTTTTAGTAGATGTATCTATGGTGTGGATTTGAACATCCTAGGTCACACTGGTCTCAAGTTATGGCCAACGTTAAAGGTTTTGTGGAACAAGGCTATGGCAATACCTCGGCTTTTTCTTCAAAACAGCTACAACTACTTTGCTAGTAATTTTACAACCGCACATTAGCTCTTAAACAACATAAAGAGGCAGACATGGAGAAGGACTCACACACAGCTCTACACCTCAGTTCACTTACCGCAGCCTTGGAAGGGAAGGGAAAAGAAGAGAAATCTCAATTACAAAGAGGCTTTTAGTAGAGTTACATTTAGATTCAAAGGTGTGTGTGTGTGTGTGTGTGTGTGTGTGTGTGTGTGTGTGTGTGATATGTTAAGTTAAGCATTATGCTTTGATCAAGACTGTGAACTGTGAACCAAAAATGTTGGTTCCTACAATTATTTACTGAATTTCTTTATTTTTCATTTTGTAAACATACCTGTCCAAAGAAGGCCACTCTGAAGTATGTGCCAAGCAGTCTCTTGCCACTGTGCATCACTTCCATCACTTTAGTATAGGCACGGTGGAGAGTATCATACAGGTGTGTCAGTTTCTGTTCCACAAATTAAAAAACAAATTGCAACAGTTTTTTTTTTATTTAAGACAAAAAGAGTATTTTACCATGGATTTAAGCTGTGTGAAGTCTAATTGGTATTGTAAACACTGAATAGTGTGAAAGGTGGATGCAAAAGTTTATACTTTTTAAGCAAAAACGATTTTGTGGCTAGTGCAACAAAATATGTGTGGGCTGAAGACTGTATTAATTTTGAAATCTATAGATCCCAGCATAGGTTGAAGCCATATGTGAAACCATTTATAAACTCTGAGTACTGTGCCCACACACTTATAAACTGTGCACATAAGTTTTTCTTTCAACAACAAGGACTTCTCTGGTAGCCTCAAACTGGATGATTGGTTTTGAAGTGAAAAGTTTATTTAAATGTATTTTCATAGTGTTACATGTTACCATGCAATAGACATCATTTATAGCCTAAGCCAGCTTGCAATGCCCTTCCCTAGTTGCAAAAAGCACAGTAATGAAACATTCTCTAAAGGGCCTTGAAAGGAGAAAGTCATTTGCAAGTTATACACCACACTCTTACAGTTTTTTGTTAGCTTGTTGATTAAACAACTCCTTGGTGGCATGGCCCCTGGGGTGGATGACATGTCTTGATTGACACGCCTCTGCATCGTCACATGGAGATCTGGGGGATCACACTCCTCAGCCTCCCCAGGAAGGGCTATGCCAGGGTGCTGGAAAAGGACGGTCCGTCCATTACTCCAATCTCAGATTCAAAAGGAACAATGCGTTTATCATCCTGGTCGTGGAACGCTGGACGAGCTCTTTACCTTCTCTGGGATATTCAAATGTGTGTGGGAGTTTGCCCATCCAGGCATCCAAGTTACATGTGTTTTGTGGACCTGGAGACAGAATTCCGCCGCATCTCTAGGGGTGGGAGTATGGGCTGGCTGGCCTGCTGTTGTGGTCCATTTAGCGAGAGCTTGGTCCGCATTGCCAGGAATATGTCTGACTCATTTCCTGTGGGTGTTGGACTCCACCAGGGCTGCCCTTTGTCACCGATTCTGTTCATAATTTTTATGGACAGAATTTCTTGAAGTAGCCAAGTAGTGGAAGGCTTCCACTCTGGTGGAATCTCATCTCTGCTTTTTGTGAATGATGAGATCCTATTGGCTTCATCAGGTGGAGGCCTTTAGCTCGCACTGGAACAGTTCACAGCCAAGTGTGAAGTGGCTGATAAGAGAATTAGCACCACTAAGTCTGGCCACCACTCCATTGTGGTAAAGATAGAGCTGAGCGTGAAAGCAAAGCTGTTAATTTACTAGTCAATCTCAACCTATGGTCATGAGATTGTGGATCTAGCGGCAGAAATAAGAGTCCTCCGAAGGGTGGCTGGCCACTCCCTTAGAGATAGGTGAGGAGTGCAGTCATTCGGAAGGCCTCAGGGTAGAGCCACTACTCCTCCACATCAAGAGGAGCCAGTTGAGGTGGTTCGGGCATCTGACTAAGATGCCTCCTGAGCATGTCCTAGCAGGAAGAGGCCCCAGGGCAGACCCAGGACATGCTGCAGAATTTATATCTCTCGTCTAGCCTCAGAACACCTCGGTGTCCCCCTGGATGAGCTGGAGGAGGTGGCTAGGGAGAGCGAGGTCTGGGCTTCTTGCTTAGACTGCTGCCCCCACAAATCGGTCCCAGATAAATGGAAGAAAATGGATGGATGGATGGATGGATTGAATGCAAGAATGCACACTTTGCCTGCAACTTGTGCTCACTGTGCAGATTACCTCAAAGTCTCTGCGTTGTTCGTAGATTGGAATGATAAGTCTGTAGACATCAGCAATGAGCTCATAACGCTCTGCCTTCCAGAGGCCATCAGCACACTCCTCTAATAGCTCGATCAGCACCTCCTGAACACAAACACAGAAAAATAAATTCAAGCTTCACTAAACATTCCCCTACTCCCTGCAATTTCATCGTATAACTTCTAAGTGATGCACAGAGGGACTATATATTTGTCTTGGATGGACAGACCTTTCATCTCCTTTCTTTTTATTTAAGGATGGCCTTGATTCCAGCAAGAGATACAGTTTTAGAGAGGATGGAAGGTAAAAGTATTTTTAATTACAGATCCATTGAAAAGTAATTATAATATAATAAGAAATCTTAAGCATTTTCTTAAAATTCTGGGTCTCAAGCCTCTGCCTATGCTGGAAAGTCTTTGGCCAAGACACTGAGAAGTGGGAATATTGAGTGAATTGAAAAAAATGTGGCAAAACCAATGAAAAAGGGGGAAAAAAGTCCTTTAGGCTAGCATTCAGAAAAGATCAAAACAAAGTCTGACCTCACTGAAGTGAACATCCTGCATCCCGACATCCTCCATCATGGCCGCTTCCTCATCAATGTTTGGAGTGATGACGCGGAAAGCTGAGCAGCCATGCCTGAACATGCCTGGCATAAAAAAAGAGAGTTCCAGCAGAAGCATGGATAAAAAACAGTTTCCAAAGCATGAAGCCTTTTTTCATGATGAACACAAACTAACTCACAAATGACTTCTACCACTGAAAATAAGATCAACCTGAAAACAGCAAGCAGAAACTAATGCAATAATGATAAATAGATCATTCAGCTTTGTCACATGGTGCTTTATCTTGCTGGAAGCAGCCATTAGGAGATTCTGCTCATAAAGGAATGGAGATGGTCAGCAATAATACTCAGGTAGGCAAGAAAATTTTTTATAGGATATGTTCATGTAAGTGAGTGGGCGTGTGTGGAAAAAAGTATATGGCTCACCTTGTTACTCCAGGAAAAGTAAGTGGTTCAGATTATTCAATAGAAAGTAATTCAATCTTTTTATTTTTTTATAATTATTAATGTATTGATTGTTTGTTTTAGAGTTTTAAACAAATTTGCAGTAGATACACTTTGCAATTTTAAGTATTGACATTCCTCTGATATGTGTAAGATCTATAGCATTTTATTACTCTCCATAAATCTTTCCTCTGAACACAATAAGACAAGTGATGTGTTTTATTGAGGTTATAAATCAATCTATCATTGCAGGATAAGCACTTCTGTTGTAATGCTCGGCAGGGATTCATTTTATGGTTTGTGTAAATGAGGACCATAAAAAAAAGTTGGAGTTCAAATTAAGTGTCAGGAGACCCACACTCTTACATTATAACCTCAACTCACCTTTCCTCCAGAGGTACTCAGCCACCAGAGCAGCAACATGCACGTAACACATAGCTGCCTGTAGGTGAGAAGGACAAACACAGTCATAAATCAGAGGCTAACACAACAATGGCTTACAAAAAAAAAATCAAGGCACTCAAAGTGATGTAAAATACCTCTGAAAGATCACCATTCTTGTTGTGGATGCGAGCCATACTGTCAAGCCAGGTTTTACGGAGCTCAGGGGTGCTGGTGTAGGACTTGGCTAAGCTGTATTGGAGGTCCACCAGCATTTCAGGGTCGTTTTCATGCTCCTTCATCTGCTCGGTGGCCATCAGCACTGTCCTGATGCGTTTCGTCAGGTCCTTCACATCTGAAGGAAACATTGTGTGCTGCACCAGGACAACAGGAACACTCAGAAAACTCATGAGAAAATGAAAATGCAATTCCTGTTTTTGTTGCCCCTCAAGTGCACCTGTTGTGAATTTTATGAACACTAAAGCAGCTGAAATAGATTAATGTTTTGGGGTTTTTTTTAAAGGATAAACATGGGAAGTAACTAAAATTATTGAACAATTATCCCTGCAATTTAATTTGCCTACCAAACTCTCAGTCCTCACCTTGATGGTCTTGTCACTGTTGGCACAGTTGTTGATGATGGAGAGAGACTGCTGGAAGCGCGTACCCCCGATACCGATGACATCAGCAATCAGCTGACTGACAGCAATTACCACCTGGGCGAATATAGACAAGTACAGTGAACCTTAAATTAATGACTTCCTGTACAATACACAGGTACATGCTTAACATAAGCAGACACATCAAAGAGGCCACACGTACTGCAGACAAAATAAACCAGCATATAAAATGTAAAATTTGGACAGACAGATGAAAAGTTTACCTGCAGGTGTGTTCGTACAAAGGACTTGCGCCCCGCGTAGTCAAAGTTGCTTTTCATAAGGAAGTAGAGAAGGTGTGCAGCATCGCTGCGGATGGAGCTCAGCTTGGAGTTACAGCACTTGAGAATTTCGTAGCAGAGAGAGGCACACATGTCGGCCCGGCCATCAAAGAAGGTACAAGGGAACTGGAGGACATGGAAATGCAGTTTTGCAGTCATTTGAAGTGGTTGTTACAACCAACTACAATCCAACAAAATTAGGTCAAGGTCAAGGTAAAAGACAGTAAACAGGGGGACAGATATTTCACCTTGTAAATGAAGGTCCTGAGTGAGGTGAAGACCTGTTTGAGGGCAGCCTCAGACTGAGGGATCTGCAGGAAGCACAGGTGCACCTGGAAAACCTTCTTCATCAGGGGATTGTGACCCAGATCTGAATTCAGCTGGGTCTGAAAACAGGGGAGGTGAGTGTTGTTTAATGGCCAGCCAGAAAATAAAGGGCATCGTGTTGGAGGTGTATATGTACAGGCTGTTTCGGTTAATACCTTGAATCCCATGATGAAGGTGCTAAGTGTGTCCAGCACAGTGAGACAGACCTCTGTAGACACGTTGGCCTCCAGCAGGCACTGGCTGCTGACGTCTGCTTCTGTATGTGAGTACACTGCACAGGAAGTAAGTCTTTGATAATAGGGCAATAGTAAGCACAGTTTGATTGTTTTACCAATTCTGATCTAAGACCAATGATTCTTTGCCAAGTGTGTTACAGTATGCCAGACCTGTTGTTGATGTTGTCACTATGACTAATACAATTTTGCCCAAATTATCCCAAATAAAATGCCCAAGTGGGATGCTTACATAACTAGATAAAAATAATAATAATGTGCATATTTTAGGTCATAATTTTTTTTTTAGTTGGCTCATAGTAGCAGAATTGTAATTTTTATGAGGTTTTATTTAAACAGCCCAGCTAACCGTTAATAAATCCTCTCTTTTGCAGGTTTGGGGTTATGGATTGTTTTCTATGACAACAGCTGCAGTTTGTGCACCTGAAAAGTGCAAGCCTTCAGCCTTCAGACCCTTCTTCTGTGGAACCAGCTCCCAGTTTGGATTCAAGAGACAGCCACCTTCCCTACTTTTAAGATTAGGCTTAACACTTTAAGTTTTGATAAAGCTCACAGTTAGGACTGGATCAGGTGACCCTGAACCCTCACTGCAATAGGCCTAGGCTGCTGGGGGAGCTTCCCCTAACCTCTTTTCTCTGTGTGTGTGTGTTTATGGATCACTCTGCATTTAATTATTAGTTATTATTAATCTCTTGCACTCGTTCACAGTGCAACCAGCTGGCTGCCTCTCCCTGAGCCTGGTTCTGTAAGAGGTTAGTGCTTGCTCATGCGGGGGTCATCTGATTGTTGGGGTTACTGTATGGTCTTTACCTTACAATATAGTGCCTTGAGGCAACTGTTGTTGTGATTTGGTGCTATATAAATAAACTGAATTGAACTGGGACAGAATTTAGAGAGAGAGGAAATAAAACCAGAACACCAGTGATGTCATAGCTCATCTGACTTATTATAATTCATAGATTATTGTCTGTAAAATGACAAAAGTGACCTTGAGCACATCTTGGGTGAAGACCCCTTAGGTGATCACTGTGTGCAAATTTAACAAAAATCTGATAAATACTATACAAAGAGTCTCGATTCTTGTGAATTGTGGATGAAGATATACAATGGATGTCTCATTATGGCAAAAACTCATTGGTCCTTCAGATGGATTAACTAATAAATATTATCCCATTTTTTATTAACATGCTTATTTGCTTTTTGTTGTCATATAAAAAACACCCATTTAATCTCAGAAGGACAGGCCTACTGTTGTTAAAGGTGTGAGCATTCTCCAGAGTTCCCAGCTGCTGCAGACGGGTATGGAGGATCCCAGCTCTGCTACGAGACACAGGGAGAGTCAGTGATTTCCTGTCTGGAGCTACAGACACTGCCCCCTCCTGGTTCCTGTTGGAAAGAGGAGAAGCACTATTAACTGTAAGCCTGGATGTATCACTGGACAGCCACAGCACCAGACAAACGTATGGACACATTCACCCATTCATATGAATGTATGAATGTATGTATGCAAGTCAAAACAAAGACACACAAAAATATATTAAATCAAACAAATCATCACTGTAACTTTACTGTCATTTTAGAGTATCCCTCGCTGAGGGAAGAAACCACAACACCACAAACACATGAAATTAATAAATGTCTAATATGTATGGTGGTTTTAAACTGACAGAGGAAAATAAAATGTTATGCAAACAGAAAGTTAAGCAGAGAGAGAGAATGTAAGACTGCAAGCTTACCCAAGTAGAAGAGGCCATAAAGCAACTTGCCAACAGTGTTAAAGATGAAAGAACAAACCAGGAGCCAAAGATTAAAAGACTTAGGAAATATTTATTGCCAGCAAAATTAGTTTCAGCTAAAGAATTCAGAAATCAGCAGATAGAACGACATTGACTCTACCTGGCGATGAACCTCTTCCCCATGTATCTGAACTGATGAAGGCAGACTCTGCAGGACAAACACAGGCTTTATTATTCACAAGTTAAGACTGGCAAATATAAACAGGACACACCAAAGGACAACACCTGTGGGCCATGATTTACAGCAGACTGGCGTAGAAATTATTGCCACTTTTTTTTGGTTGGACCCTTCCAACTCTGCTACATATCATTTATCAGCTAGTCTGTCACCAACCCATCAACTTCTTACTCCTTCATAGTACCACCCTTTCATCCAAATATGGTCATTTATGGCTCTAAACAAAAACCCCAAATGGCAACAACAGAAATTCCAAACTCAAGGCAGACGAGCAGTCCACAGACCCGGGGGAGACGTCGCTGTGCCGACATCTTTACTGGGGAAAGCAGCTGGCCTGGCTAACGTTCATTAATTTGTTTACTAATATCTCTAAGGCTTGCTAATATGAGCTATCTTGTTTATGTTATCTGTACCCCCCCACCCCCACCCCCCCCAAAAAATTAAAAACTGTTTTTAAAAACAGTTCAATCAAACCTGTGCAATTATAAAGAATTTCTTTCTCTACTTACTCTATCAGTGTGAAGAAGTCCATTAGCTCTGAGGGAACAGCTTTGTTCCAGTATGCAAAAAGGGCCTCTGAGGGTGATGAAATGACATGAAATAGATTATTATTAGACCACAGCATGTGTCAAAATCATGAATGACTCGTGCACTCTGTCCTACCCTCTGACATGTTCTTGAGGATATGCAGAAAACACATAAGCAGGCTTTTGATCTCGTCCTGGTCCAGTTTGTCACAGCGCAGCGCAGTGCTGCCCAGGGCTGACGCACACTGGTTCTGGTGAACACGAACGATGCGGAGACACAGGAAAGAGAAAACTTTTAGTCATCAGTCTCAGCCATCGGCGTTACTGAAAACAAAAAAATCCAACCTTCAAAGAGATAAAGCACATCACTCAAACAAACCAAACTTTAGAGGTGAGAAATGTCAGGATTTTTTCTTTAAACCCTTTACTTAAAAAAGCATCTGAGAAAATAAGTGAAAAATCAACAAGGTCAGCCCAACCTTTGCACCCAAACTCCCTGATGTGGGACACTCACAGGAGAATAATTTGGGAGGAACTTTAGAAATAGAAGAAATACTTTGGATATTATACAGATATCTGCAAACCAGGGTATTTTTTGGTCTCTAAACTGGAATACATGGGTAGAAAAGTACTAAACAAATCCCAAATTTGCAAGACTCTGTACAATTATCCCCAAAAGCTCTGCAGAGGTCACACAGGTCAAACAGAATACTTGTAAAGTTATGTTTTCCTCATGATTTGCATCCACCCTCTGGCCTGCAGCCGGCTTGTTATTATCGCTGTCATTGTCCCGCGGGAGGTCAGACAGGGGCACAGTGAGGAGAGAGAAGTCCATAGTGACCCTCTTAGTTCCACGATTAAGAAAAGGTGGGACTTGGTCTTCAAGTTCGAAACGGAGAGGGGGCACATTGACTGAGTGCCTCCTGGTAAATCTCTCTTTATGGTGGAGTTGGGATGTGACAGAGCAGGGAGAAGGGGTGTGGGAGCACTGGTGGGAGGAGGTTGTGGGTGTGAAGACAATAAAAAATAAAGATAATTCACAGAAATATGGACAGTGTTATCCCACAGTGATCTTACTTACATTATAGTCAGATAAACCCCACAGTGGTTCAACACTATGTTAGTTTTCCTAGACAAACGCTAATAATGCAAGTCACTCATGCCACTGAACAAAGTGAGAATCTGAAATCCTGCTCTGCTTTCACAGTCGGCCTTCAGAGACACATATGTAGACGCAAAAGCAAAAATACATTTGTTTAGTTTGATATAAATTAGGACTTATAACCAAGGATTGACACTGTTTATTGGGAATGTAAGGACTCCTTTATTTTGCAGATTAAGTGGTCACCTACCTTCTCCAGAGAGTTGGTCTTGTCACTGCTCTTGTCCAGCAGGCTGTTCCCAGAGTCGGTGGAGACCAGAGAGCCTCTGGAGTCTGCATGGTGAACTGAGCTGGCATTGGTAGTGGAGCTCTGAGGAGAGGCTGTGGAGGGAGAACACAGAAATACTTTCACTGAACGTAGAACCACAAACTTTACATTTGTGATCATGTGGCAAGATCAATGAACTATGAGGAAAGGCAGCTTTTGTTTCCTTTTAAAAGATATTTTGAATGCTGAGCCCAAATTTGACACATTTTCACAACTCAGTAAAAAGACTCCATGTGCTTATCATTGTTAAGATAGAGGAGAAGGGAAACACCTGTTCCAGAGATGACCCCAAACACGTCTTTATGGAGAGCATTCTCTATGCAGCTGCCAGGTTTCTGAGGAGTCACCATTGAGGTCCGTACCAGAGAATCCTCCCTCACGTTCTGGAACAGAAAGCAAAAGTGAGCTGGTTTCACTCCACAACTAAAATTACTGTTGAAGTGTTTTAGTACTTGAACAGATTAAAGAGACACTACAGAACTGACACGCAAGCTACCATTCAGTTTACAACCACTAGGTGTCAGGCTTACATTATTATTGCTGAGAGATGCTGACTCCTTGATGTCAAGTCTATAAACGTTCTCCTGGAGCAGGCCAAACAGTGGGAGGTAGAGAGTGGCAAGTCTGGCCTGTTGGCTCTGGAATGACAAAACTTAATTTAATAATTTAAAGTTGTCAAATAAGAAATTACTATGTGCCATACTGGTTAAACCATGACACATCCTTTTATGAAAAAACAGCAGACGGCTGAGGAACGGACAGTAGCCCGAAGCTGCAGAACTTACTTTTGCAGCATAGCGGTCATCAAATGTGTGTTTGATCATCAGTCCCTTGAGCACCTGAATGGCAATCTGACGAATTTCCCTGTACTCCTGAAGTGCAGCACCCACCTCCCTGAGCAGCAGGCCCACCAGGAAGTGGTTTCGACAGAATTCGTCAGTCAGTGAGTAGTCCAGCTGGATATCTATAGGCATATAGCAGCAGACATAATTTATGATATGGTAGGAGGAACCGGATTCAAAAGACAAGCACAAAACAGATAGATGAAGTATATCTTTTTTTACCTTGGAACCTCTGTATTCTGCCTTTCCAGAAAGGCATGGGCAGATTTAAAGGGACATAGTGCTCATGGTTGCAGACCTCCCGCAGGAACTCAAACTTAAATTCATATAAGGTCTAAGAGGAACATAAGAGAATGTACATTTTATGGTTTTACATTAGCTTTATATTTAATAACTTGTATCAAATCTTTAAAGACTTTATTTCTTTATTTATCAGGAGAGCCTGTTAACCTTGGGGTCTCCAGGCACAAAGCAGTTCATGTAGTTGTTGATCTGCTTAAACACGAAGCCTCTGTTCATGAAGGTGAAACAGCGCTGTGTGAAAAGGGAACAGATACTTCATTTTCTTTGAGTTGAACTGAATTATTGTCATTTTAATAATAATCAAAAATAAATAACATGAAGTAGTTCAGAATATAAAAGCAGCTTATGTTTTCATGGGCAACCTCAAACCAACCTTGATGAAAACGGCCAGGCTGTGGTTGGCATTGCGAGCCGCATCGAGATTGTCCTTGTATTTCTGGGTGATGTGCGGCATGAGCATATTAACCAGAGTCTCCACTGCGTGATAGTAAGACGCAGAAAAACGCTGGTTCCTGGAGACCTGGACATCCGAGGGCAAAAGAGGAAAAAGAGGAGAGGATTTGGAGGAGTCAGGTTTGTAAGGGAATGCCTTAAGTATAAAGAAAAGCCTTAACAACAGATCTACCTTGACCTTCCCACGCTCTACCAGATAATGGGCCATTGATTTTACCAGAGCTTCAAAGAAGTACCAGGAGTGCTGCAGCAGAAAACAGAGGGTCAGTGAAAGGACAAAAAAGATTTATTTCCAAAATGTTATCTGCTTTTCGTCTTTTCACAGTTCTGAATGTAGGTTACCTTCAGCAGCTTGTTGCTAGTCAGGAAGTCCGTTGATGGCTTGAGAATGGCTGTCATGGCTTTTGCCAGCTCCTCGTGAACACTTTTTACATTGGTGAAGGAATAAGCTTCTGGCTTCAACACAAACTGAGTGCAGAGAGGAAGAGTGGGGAGGTAGTCAGACTCTGGAACACTGGATATCATCATCATCACCAAAAAATGAATAAGACAAAGCAGCACCTTCACATAAGATCTCAGGTAATGCTCAAGTCCCTCTTCGTGGCACTGTGCTACCACATGAACCATCACCCTGGAAGCCAAAGGTAGACACATCATATATTCAATCTAAGGACCTGACACCTCATTTACACACTGCCTGGAGAGCTTCAAAGGTGTGTCATATACAAGCGATACATGCACATACACAGAGCATGCAAGTGATATGTAAGTGTCTAATGAAAAAACGTATGCAGGCTAATAAAAGAGAAATAGTGTAGGAGGCCTTGGAATGAAAACCAGATGAAAGTAATGTGTTTAAAAGAGACCAAAATCTTTCTGTATAACAGCTCCCTGCTGCTGAAAACAAGTGTATCTGGATGCATGTGTGCTTCTTGCCTGGTCGCGTTCACGGCCACATCTTCGTGTGTGGCTCTGGTCAGGACACAGAACAGCTGGTTGAGAATGGTAGGCAGAAAGTTTACCATCACATGACCTTCCATTGCATGGAGACTCTACAGGGCAGGTAAGAAGAAACAAATTCAGTGACTGTAGACGCTTACTCGTTAGGTTTCCTTAAATGTTAGATAAAAAAGGTTGTATTTGAGGGGGTACGAGCAAAAGGGTGTGTTCCACTTTCCTCGGGGCATTAGAGGTAAATGAAGCTCTAAATACCTTCAGATATTTAACAAGCTCTCCCTCCGAGGCTTGTTCTGACATCTCCATGCTTTGACAGTGCTGGAAGAAGTTGTGCAAGTGCTGATCCTAATGGAAACGTGTTATGTTAACACATATCTGCCTTTAAGGCTATTTGGATGTCATTTTTTTATTGAGAAAACTGCTGTAAGTAGGCAGGTGAAATGAACTGAATATAATGGATATACTGTACTGTATGTGTACACACCTGAGTGTTAACTGTGGAAACAAGATGTGTTGAGACTTTGAACAGTGGCTTTCCTCCATCTACCCATTTGATCTCCATGCCAGAGTGCTGCAACAAGAGGCAACAGTTAATCTAAACTTTAGAAAAATACACACAAACGCTATCAAACTAACAAGACATCAGTTAAAAGGAAGACTTTTTTTTAATTTTAATTCGCAGACAAATTCAGTTTAATTTCATTTGACAAAACAGATGTTCTCTCAGCTTTGGGGAAATAATAATGCAATTGTAATAAATTTCCTCTCATAGGGAAAATCTTGAACTCTTGGATATACTGTAGGTACATAATGGTGTTTTTATTTTTGCAGCATGTATTGCAGGGAAACTGCCTTTTACAGAGGCAAATAAATTAGAAATCAATATTCAATATTATGCAGCTAATGCCCATCTGATGAGCCAACTTTGTAAGCATTATACTACAAGTTTAATACAATTTACACTCAACCAATTAGCCCTGCATCAGAGAACCAGCAGTGAGAGACTTTAGTGATATTGGATTACATTTTAATACTGATCAGATTTAAAAGTGATTTGGTGTTAGACCTCTTTAAGTTCCCAATCCAATCATCGCTAATAAGATCTTTATCCATTAACCAGGAACTGCATCCTTAAAAGCTTGAGGGCAATACAGAAGAATACTGAATCTGTGGTATCTGCAGAAATGGTTGTTTTTGGTTGTTCTTGCTTTTTACCTTGCTGACACCATCCTGGGAGCTGAGGTACCCAGCAGGTAGATTGGCAGCCACGGGCAGCTGTTGTTCATTCATGATGACTCTGCCATCCTTTAGCAGAGGCAGCCATACCTGACCAACTGAAGGTAAAAAAACAAAAGCCGGTACTGCCATTTGTTTGTGAAGTTGTACCATTACTGGAGTAGAGGCAACATAAACATAAAGGTCTAAATTTACAATAACTGTAAACCTGAATCAAAGTGCTAATGCCCACATTAAGTATAAAAAAATATATCTGTAGATAGTCGGGTTTCATGACTGAAATTCATGGCCCACCTGAAGTTTCCACCACATCTTTCTTCTTGCTGTTGCTGTTACAGCTAATGTGATAGAAGGTGAAGAGAAGGTGATGCTTCTCATGCAACTGAGTAGGCAGCTCTATCTTTATCTGAAGACAAGGAAGGCAGATTCCTGGGATTGGTTCACTAATACAGAGGAAGCTTTATAGATGTAGAGTTGTAATTTTCTCAAGCAGCATGAGAGAAAGTGAGAAGTATTTTCTTACTTCACAACATGCTGCATTCAGAAAAAACTCTTTTAACTCTGAATGTATGTCATACAGCATATCTGACTGTCTCTGCTGAAGGCTTGTAGCCATTATTAAGCCAGAGAAATACCTCATCGTAAAATTCGGGGTTCTGCTGGTGGTGGAGGACTGCTGCATATGCCTGCTTAGTAAATAGAGGCCCTCCTGGACAACCGTAGATGCACTGCAATAGATTCAGAAAGTAGAAGTAAGAGGGGTAGAAATAATCAGTCATGAGGGACAAAGGATAGATGGATGCTTTTTGTCATGCTCACTGCATGTGGTTTAATATGTTGTGGTCATTAGTTTCTCAGCTAGTTTGGCTGTGTGGAGGCCAGCTAGTTTTACAAGTTAAGGTGAACAATCCAAAATCAAGATCACAAAGCCCCAAAAGCCAAATTCCAAACAAACCTAAGTCTGGTTCTAGTTCTAGAGTCTTAAATCAAGACCTAACATTGAATATCACATTAAAGACCAAAGATTTCAGTCGTGCCATTAAAGCTGAGTAAAATGAAATGCCCATTTTAAGTGTTAAGAGAGAAAGTTTTTGAGTCTGCTCACTGAGCTCACTTTAAATGCCCAAATGTGATAACATCGGCACATTTTCCTCCTGCTTGTGCAATGTGATTGGCTGCTGACAAATTGATTAAAAAAGTATTTATTTTAGGATATTAATGTGGCAGCCTGGAGAGGACATCAAGTCAATTAGTTTAAAGGCCACGTGTGAAGCCATGAGTAAAGTATGCCTCTGTTAAATCTTGTAGTTTTATGTTCTGCCTCGGAAGTCTGCTGCATAATGTGTAAATGCCCCTAATATGTAAACACACCTTCAGTGGCTGGGCCTCTTCCTCATCAGAATCCTTAAATTCAATGCAAACAGCAATATTTCTTGCCTGAAGAGGGAAGAAAAAAACAGAATATAACGGAAAAGTAAGAAGCATTTTCAAAATATCCCAGGTCGTATAGAAGCAATCCTCCCTGTGTCCATTTAAGATGTCCATTTGTTACAATAAAAGAAGATCTGAGAGCGCTCAATGAAAGAAAAGAGGGCAAGAAGACACAGGGGGAAGAAGACAGGTTGGTTTCCTGTATGGAGTTAACTTAGAGAAAGTAAAAACCTTGTCATGGTCCTGGATCTTTTACTCAGTGTTTTGTGTTTTTAGGTCCTTCAGTTCAATTCAGTTCAGTTGTTCTGTTTATTATTAAATACCTTCAGTGTGTATCTTAGTTTGCATACTGTTTATGTTTTCACCTTTGTGTTTTCCCTTATTGTTTTCAGTCTTGAGCATTTAATTCTAATTATTGTTGTGTTTATTATATTCCCTAAGTGTTTCCTGCCTTTTACTTCTATGTCAGTTCCCCTAGGTTTAGTTTAGTTTGCTTCTCACATCCTGTTTTTCCCTGTTAGTTATTGCTCTCACATCCTGTTTTATCTTGGTGCCGTCTTGCCTCTTGTGTATTGTGTCTACACGAGTACTAGTTTGCTCCAGCTATCTCCACTTCCCTCATTACTGTTTGTGTAAGAAACCTAAGTAATGAGGGAAGTGGAGATAGCTGGGGCAAACTAGTCTCTGCCTGCCTGTGCTCCTTTCTCTGTGTCAGTGCCACAGGGGTCTAAGGATAATTCTATCGAGCTCTGCTGCTTGACTGAAAGAGCTTGATGTAGATGCCAGTTAGTTTCACAGGTTTAACAGGAACACAAAATGATGAGTGTCTACCAAACAAACGCATTTTTTCTCAAAAAGGATTTGGCTCAGAAGATCTTTTTCTGTAAATGATAAAACACTGCTTGATAGGTCACGCATCAACCAACAGCTCAAAATCAAAGGCGTCTGATCTTATGAGTTACTTTGATGTAGCCTTGCTGTGAGTACCTTAGCAAAGGATTTCTGCCCATCATACTTGAGGTGTTTGGGGTAAACATAAAGGTGGTTTTTATAGATGGTGAATGGTTGGGAACACTTTGCAATACAAGGCACAAACTCCTCCACCTCCAGAAGAGCACTGCCTTGCCCGTTTTCTTCGAAGCTCCCCACAGGGATGTAGGAGGAAGTGACACAATCTACAGGAAGAAAAGAGACCAGAAGGCTCAAGGACAAAATTTGATGATTATAAATGGATGCTTAGAAGTGATGTTATACATATTTGGCTATTTTACTGGTTACATCTGAGGCCACACTGTCAATCGTTACATCTAAGTTCCCTAGGAGCACAGGGAGTTTAGCCATTTTCTCTGGTCTGTTGGGAACAAAGAGAAAGAACTCTTTACAAAAATGTATCAAAACTTGTTACAGTGAAAAGATGGACGAGAGAAAGGAAAAACATACCTTCTGAAGTCAGTAAGCAGTTTGAACATGTCCTCATCTGACAGCTTGCTGCTGTCCTGTCTGTAAAGCGCTGAGAACCGAGCGTTTTTGTCCAAAGTTCCTGACGCATCCTTAAACACAGCCCTGGGGAGTCAGACACCAATAAAAAGTGAGTTCACTGGAGGTCATATCTCAGTTTCACAATACTAGCTTAAAAATGTGTATTCCTATAGGTGGTCTTTTCTTCAGTCACACTTTCCACTTTGTTTGCGTCCTATGTCTTAAGGCAGTGAGTAATTTTTTTTTTCATTTTCCAAAAAATTGATACATTCCTCATAAACTTGTAAATAATCCACTAAAATATATATAGGAGCAGGCGCCAGTTTGTGGACGCTCCCGTGTTCCCCCAACACATCTGAATCCAGTGGCTGGGAAGGACCCAGGATCTCCCTTCCAACTAATTGCATTTCACAAATTGTAAAAGTGCTGTTATAGTAAAGCCAGTGAACAAGTGTATGAAGTTTGATGGGTCTAACTTGAACAGTATGCATTTGTGTATCTGTATATGTAATTTTGGAGATCGTAGTTGGGATTTTCAGAAAATTTGACCTCTGACCTTCAGGTTAAGGTCTTGTGCAATATTTTTAGTGGATACATCTGTGATGTGAATTTGAACATCCTATGTGACGTCGTTCTCACTCGAGTTGTGCCACCAACACAAGCCCATGACAATAGCCCGAGCTAAAAGTCGCACTTGCCCTGTGATAAACAGTTTGATTACATTCTCACATTGCAGGAGAGTTTATTCCCTAAGACTCAGAGTCCAACAATATTAGATCCCCTTCAAAGAAAGATTTACTAATGCCTAACAGCAGCTAACAGCACCAAAAACAGCCATGCTTACCGACAGAAGTTCAGCATATTCTTATACTGTAACTCACCACAGACAGTATCACTGTCAGAAGAGAGCTTCATTGACTCATCGACTGGTATCAGACTACTATCACAAAGTTTTACAGCCTCTTCTAAAGTAAATAAAGGTGGACGCTTACCTGAGGTAAACAGTGAACTGACAGCCTATGCGATAGCAAAAAAAACAGGGACGAAGCCTATCAGGAGTCACTTTGCTATCTGGGCACACTTACACTTTCCCTTACACAAAGAAAGAGAGGGAGCTATATGAGAATACCTCAGTATCAACCTGACCTTCAAATGTTTCTTCTGCAGATGCTGCCTCATGTATTCGACTGCACGGCTACAGCAGACACTGAAAATACTAAAACCTAAATTCCAGAAGACGCTGTCAATAGGTAGTTTGTTTTCATTTAAATCTATTTTCCCCTCTTTCCAGTTTCTACACTAAATTTACTGTAGCTAAGGCTACTGACAGAAGCCTTTATACTACATTTACCTTACAGCTTTAGCTGTGCTATTGATGATTTCACTAGCAGCAGCAGACTGAAAAATAGGACTAAGTTGTGACATCTTTATTGGTGATCCAATATGCTGCTAACCATTTCTTATCTGTAGTCTCAGAAGTAACTCAAATCTTTGTATCTCCCCATTTTTTTATTAGGAGATAAAAAGTACCAATGTGAAGAGAAATTAACAAGGTCAAAATTTTAATTCATAGGTGGTAACTTTTTGATGTGTAACTTTTTACTTAGTTCCCTAACCTGATTGTTAACCAAAATTACATATTCTTATTGCCTAGAAGTAGGGTTAGTTTGGGTCCTCACAGATCACCACTTAAAGGAATAATTTATGTGAGATGCTTATTAGCTGTTTCAGGAAGGGTGAGATACAGCTCTAATTTCTGTACTCTAAATGTGAAATCACTGCCAAAGATGGTTTATGCAGACAGGTAGTTTAAGCATAAAGTGGCTTCATACCTTGCAGCCCAGGCAAACGGCATCCTGTACTGTCCCAGTCTGCTGCAAGCTATCTTGGCATTCTTTAGCACCTTTTGAGCCATCTACACAAGAAAACGGGTGATTTATTTTAGACAAGAAACACTCTTCATATTCTCATCTCTCCTAATAAGTTTACCTTAGCAGAGTCTGAGCTCTTCATGTAGGGTTCAGTGCAATGGGTGATCCCTCCCTGTAGGACCTTCTCAATCCTGGCCACTAGGAAGATTTCTGGATGGGGGCAGGTTACTGAGAACACACCCTGTCTGGGATACCGGATAGCCCCTTCTGGGAGGCCACTAGCCAACCTGTGGCCCAAGGGACTCTCATTACTACTGTTACTGATTTGCAGGTTGGGTCCACTACCATAACCAGAAGTCATCTGTCGGACCAAAGGGTGGTTGAGATCCACATGGAAGTCAGCTGAGATCTTTCTGCTGTTCTGGACATCAAAGAGGGACAGGATCACATAGAACGGCTCCACCTTTAATGGTAGAGGAAAGGAAGGAAAGTGTTTTGTGATGAAAGCTTCAGAGCCAGATCGACAAACAAGCAGCGTTTAAAAAAGCTAAACAAAAACAAACAATCCTCCCACGATTAATGAAAATATCAGGATAACATTACAGCCCCATTTCATAACAGAAAACCCTTCAGCAGATATCTTATTACCTTCTGCAAAACTATTTTTGCCCTAATTTGGAGGCTTTGCCCTAAAGTTTTATCCAAATACTTTTAGTCACCCCTGGGTTAGTAAAGATATAATGACATGAGATATAATGACAGACGCATGGATGGACAGACATATGAATATCACATTGCACATTTTTGAAAGGTAAGAGATACACACGTCAAATTTCATGGTTCAACTCCTTGTAGTTTTGGAGTCTATAGACAAGAAAGGTAAAACCTCACAGATGGACTGCCAGTATGACAACAATATCCTCCCACTTTATTTTGCGTGGGTGGATAAAAAGTAAAACAGCTGCAGTTTAAGGGATACTCATCCTCCTAAGGCACTACTGATTGCCCCCCCACCCTTCCCACCCATTAAGAAATAATGTTCCACTGAGGTAATTCTTCCCATTCACTCTTTCCACCAAGCTTTTCCATTATACAAAGCCATTTGTGTGTGTGCGTGTGCATATGTGTGTGTGTGTGTGTGTGTGTGGAGAGAGAGAGAGAGAGAGAGAGAGAGAGAGAGAGTGTGAGTGTGTGTGTTCAGAGAAGCTTGATAGCTAATAGCTGTGGTTTCCCAGCTGAGTAAGTGTGTCCTTCCACAAAAAACCTTGGGAGTGATGGCAGGAAACCAGCCTCAGACTGGTGATAATGCATGATAGGAGGCCAAAGCTGGTTGCCATGGTAACGGCCATTCGTTGTGCCAACACCACCAGATTTGACGAGGGCCAGCCAAGTGGGCCATCTGAACTGTCTGTGATCTTCTTAAGTGATTTTCAAACCTCGCCCTCATTTGCGAAAGGATATTCGCTTGTATTATGCTTAAACTGTGTGCCCTATACTAGCAAACACATGTGCATCCAACGGCTGCATTTGACTGCTGCATTTTCACCAAATCATACATTAGTTGTCGGCCCCTCTTCATTCTCTGCAACACAGCCCTGCAGGTTAAACGACAGGTCATTGCAGCTGACCAGGACTCTTTTCCCAAACTTCTCTTCAAACTGTTGCACATCAGGCTCGATGCCGGAAAAGTCTAGTTTCTGTGGAAACAAGAGTTGCTGTCAGAAGGCTTAAATTATCTGCTGCCACAGCAAAGATGTGAGTCACAGTAGTGCTACTGAGAAATTAGACAATACCTGAGTATCAGGGTCCAGAGTGAACAGCTTGAGGCGAGCTTCACTTCTCATCTTGGATTCGACATCTCTGGCAGTCTGTGAAAAACAAAGCAAAACTAAGACTGCACTCCCTCTTAGAAAGTGGTAAGGAACCAGCTATGCTGTTCATGTGAGACACCTGGGTTAGATATATGGTATCAGGTGGGTATTCCCTTGATACTGTGTGTCTCTTCTTTTCACCTCACTCCCCAAACTGCCGTGAGTATGGTTCGTCCACAGGTCTCTTCCTGTTAGAAGTTAAGAGTTCTTCCTGCCTATCATTGCCAAGTGCTCACTCATAGGGGATCATCTGATTGTTGGGGTTTGCAAAAATTGTGGCTTTTGATAAGAATATAAATGACTATGGTGAACTGTTGCTATATAAATAAAACTGAAATTAATTAAATTGGACAAAAATATCAGTAAACAAATAAATACAACTAAGAAGGCCTAAGAATAGAAACATAAAGAAACCAACCAGGAAATATCTGCTGAAAGTAAAAGCATGAAACCCCAGGGTTCATGACTGAAGTTTTCTGATCTCTGGTCACTACAAATCGCTTCCTGTGTGGAAACAGCTTTAAACCTGCTCTTATAACGCTTTTTGTCAGCACCAGCTCCTGGGAAAATGTCTAATGGATGTTAATAAATAATTCTCTGGCTCTACTAGCAGTATGTGTAATAGTGCCTTTCTGATATTTGGTGGTACTCAAGTAATTAATAGCTAAACCTTAAGTTTTGGTCTGGCAAAACCAAAACAATGTGCTGAATGATGCTAAAACACTACACAGACCTTAGGGGAACTCCAGAGTCAGTGATAAACCCATGGAGGTTCAGCACTGCAAACAGCTCCCTTCACATTACATTCATTTGATCTGTTTTTAATATAAAATAATCATTCATGCAGTTTTAAGTCTACGCAATACTGTATATACACTGTACAGCAAATAAAAAGCTTTTTCTGCAAGTGCTTGATTCCAGACTCTTACATCCTACATTTAGAGACCTAACGCATTATATCAGATGTCTGCTTGGTAAGCACCAAAAGGAAAATATGGGGAGCTGGTTGCAGGAAACAGCTGTTGAGTTATTCTGCTCAAAGCAAGGCTCTGGTTACAATACAGACTACACAAACATCAAAAATCCACAGTATGAGAACTGATCTTGTACATGCTTGTTAAAGGACAAATTGAAGATGCCAACCATTATTTGTGATGGAATAACAAGCTACCTGAAAAGTATCTTGAAAACCTCCAGAGGAAAGGTCTGTTTTTCCATGCTCCTCATCTGCTGGAGAGATCAACATAAGCTCTGTTAGCTTTGGCTGCTGCATGAAAAATAGTAATGTATTGGTCTCTTGTGAATGAAGGGAAAGGACAACTAAAAACAAGAAAAAAAACATGAGCTGTGAAGTCATCAAGAATGCATTGTTTTTATGAAGAAGAATACTAAAATGTATCCAGGGCTACTGGCAAATTGAAGAAGCCCGCAAGCACCAAAAAAAATATAGTCAAACAGATGAAAACAAATGCGAACACAAGGCAGGCAGACAATTTATGCAAAATAATTCAGCTGCTAAGACAGACAAGCAAAGCACACCATCATGTAGATCTCCATTCCTTTTCTCCTGCATGGCCTGTTCAAAGCTGCTGTGGAGAATCTTGTTGAGGGTAGTGATCCACTCTTCTATCTCTGCCTCGCTGTCTCCAGCCAGCAGAAATGTGCTCTTATCCTGCATCTTCAGCTCGAAGGCAAATCGACGCACTTTGCTGTTCTAAGAGAGAAAACACAAACAGCTTTTGCATTTTCATCCTTTAAATTCCTTACCAGTGGAAAGCTTACAGAATGCAAGCGTTCCTTTTGCTACATTCAGGATAATGCTCCCCACCTTTACCTGAACAACCCCCATGCATGAGTCAAGGAAGATGGTTCCTTTGGGATCCTTGGAGGTTTTCTCATCCTTGTAGAAGTTGAGGGTGTAGGAGCCATCACCCAGTTGAGCCAAATGGAAATATCTCCTCTTGAAGGACTAAGGGAAGAAAATGGAGACTGTAAACACCCCTAATGGGCCAGCTCACGGGTAAATTGAAAAAGTATGTCAAGTTTTGTGCTATCCTAAGCAAAGACTAATCTTACTTCCTTATTTGCTGAAACATCTTACAGCTTCCAACTATTCTAGGTCAGTTTTAGTTAAAGCAGGTTCATATCATTGATATAAGACACAAACTTTACTGATCATCTGGACTGGGGGGGTAATCTTAAGTTTGTTTTGACATTTATACTTTTTTACTTCTGTAATAAAAGCCTTTTACTTACTTGTACCCTCTGTGTTTTGTTTTCTAATTAATCATTTTTGTCATCAAATTTTCAGCTGCTATTTCTCACAGCCCTGAGTGACATATTGAGATGACTTATTATATTCAATGATGACCTTAAAACCTAAAAATGTTGCATTCTGTCAGATGTGACAAAGAAAGAAACCACTGAAGATGGTAGAACTAGAAAACATTTGGAATTTCCAGCTAAACAATAATTATATAATGTACAAACCTTTGGGAGGAAAACTGTATTTATTTGATCTTATCATGATTAACTAATTGGTATGATAATTGAGGATTAATCTTTAGTAGACTAATCAAATAATGTTTGTAGTGTCTTTTACTAGTGTTTTTACACTGTGGCATTACAGCAAATCTGAGCACTTCTTCTACCACTGGATTTTATTGCACTCTTAACAGCCAGGTTAACACAGTGCTCTCAGTGCATTATGGTTTGAAATCAGTCTGTGGCTTTGGGCATTCATTTCATTTTAGTCACACAGAGGATGACAGAATGTGACTCATCTGAGACAAGCATATACTGACTTCATACATGCCGCATGCTGCTACTTTAAGCGCTTAAATGAATGACAGCTATAGATAGTAAACTATCAGAGCTCATTTATTTGTCAATCATAAGTCGTTTACAGAAGGACTACTGCACCGGCTAAACATTCATTAAGAATTGTCATTAAATAGTGATTACGCAAATATTGATCAAAAGGGAGTGTTTTTGTTGGTTTTCTAAGGCCAAAGCAGAGAAGAATGAGGATATTACTAATGGGTACTACACTGCTCAAAAAAATTAAAGGAACACTTTGAAAACACATCAGATCTCAATGGGGGAAAAAAATCCTGCTGGTTATTAATCCTGATATGGACTGGGTATTGTTAGGAATGAAAGGATGAGCACCAGTGGTGGACCTGCCAATTCTCGTATTATATGGCAAATGCCAATCAGACTCCATGGTGCTGGGCAGTGAGCGCTGGGCCCACTAGAGGACGTCGGGCCCTCAGGCCACCCTCATGAAGTGTTTCTGATTGTTTGGTCAGAAACATCCACACCATTGGGCCTGCAGTCTTATTTTTCTTTTTGTAGGGCTCTGGTAGTGCTCATCCTGTTCCTCCTTGCACAAAGGAGCTAATACCAGTCTTGCTGTAGGGTTAAGGACCTTCTACGGCCCTGTTCAGCTCTCCTAGAATGACTTCCTGTCTCCTGGAATCTCTTCCATGCTTTTGAGACTGTGCTGGGAGACACAGCAAACCTTCAGGTAATGGCAGGTACTGATGTAAGTGCTGATCTTTTCCTTGCTATTTTCTCCCCTTCTTTCTTTCTTTCCCCCACCTCTCAACTCTGGTATTGCCCTTAATGCATATACACTTTATGTGAACAATAACACAAATGAGTAAAGAAAAAAGAAGAACACTATCAAAAGGAGCCTATAGAGAATATATAGAGCACAGTTTGGCACAACAGTGCATTCAGATCAGAATTCATCATTAACACCAAAGCAGCTGAAACCGATTAACAACTTCCTCTGTTGACCTGATCATTATCCCAGAGGTGTAATTGACTTGATGCTATATGCTGATTAAATCATGTTCTTATAAATTGTTTGAGCAGGGTATATACAGTACTGTGCAAAAGTCTGGAGTCATCCTTCATGTTATATGAGGAAAATAAGAAATGGGTTCAACAATTTACTGAAACATCTGCAAACATCTATGCAAATACAGTATATAAGATTTTTTTTCTAGTTTCTATCATCCTAATGATTTTGAATGTCAATATTTGGTGTTACCACCTTTATTCTTCAACCCAGCATAAAGTCTCTTAGGAAAAGCTTTTTTTGTCATTTCTTTGAGTAGTCTTCGAAAATAGTTTTCCAGGTTTTTCTCAAGGATATTCCAAAGCTCTTTGGATGTCGGCTCCCTTTTGTTCTGTTCTCTGTCAAGGTGAACTTTGGAAAACTGCAAGAAAGTCTGGCTTTTAAAAGCAAAATAGAAAGAAATGAGGGGTGACTCCAGACGATCAACTGATAAATAGCTTTCACTCTATTTTACCCACCCGCATTGTGACAGTGATTGCACTGTTCACGTTGCCTTTATATAGCCAGCCATGCTTGGACACTCCTCCTTTCTGTGATCTCAGAGAGGCTGTGTCCTGGGAGGAGGTTGAGGGGAAAAGGAAAACATCCAAGATGAAAGGCAAGCGAAAAAAAAACACAAAGAAGAGACTTGCACACATTTCTCTATGTGTATATGATATTCTTCATAAGCAGACAAAACTCCTACTTCTCTAATATTTTGGGATTTAGCCATAAGAGTATGTCCATTAAAGACCTTAAGTTAAATCAATGCTTGTAGAACTGTGATTATGTGGAATGAATGTGACTTTAAAATGCTACAATGTTGGGTAATAAATCAAAGTGACTGTCTGTGCTCTGTCGCACTTCCTTGTAATTGAGTTTCTTTGAACAGAGGTTGGCCGGGCCTAGAGGAACGATGAACTGGTTGCCTCTGCAGAGTCATTGTTATCAACTCAGTACCCTACAGGAGCAGAAGTGGATCACAAAGAGACTACAGGACAAGCAGGGGGGAGAAAAGTTTGGAATTAGTTATATTACCTCATCTTTTTCCACATCTTCATCCACCTCAAACACATGAGCCACCAGTTTTTCAGGCCTCAACACCTTACTGAAAGGTTAGGGAAAGTATAACTCAGCTTTTCATCTCACAATTCAATTCAACTGTATCATAAAAGAAAATGGCTAACAGAGCCATCCATATTTTAATATGATGGTCAGAATCATTGTATCATGATGTCTGGCTAAACAGGAATGTGAGTGGACTTGCAAGTCAGCAGGAAGACTTTGAAACACCCTTTGCTCTCTGTGTGTATTATTATCATTAAACTGAGTCACAGCACACTGCTGCAGCTACATTTTAGATTCATTTTTGTTCTGTAAGTGTAAGGGATGTTGCATGATCAAGAATGTTAGCATCTAGCTGAAGTCAGCAGCTGTTTCTCTAGTGTAGCTCAAACACCACTGGCTCTGACGAACTCTTATTATAAACAGCGTCAAGGCCAGGTCTGGGGCTTGTCTAGCTGTTACTCTACAATGTTTTAACTACAACACACATCTGTAATCTCCATTCCTGTCGTGAAGGAAAGGCTCATCTAAGCACACATGTGCATTGTGGGATTTTTCTTATGTTTTGATGCTATTGGGCAATAATTGTTGCAGAAACCCACAAATGAATTTTCCTTACAAAATCTGCTATTTGTATGTAAATTATTTTGTCCAACAGGAGCAATATGCTCAAGAATAATCTGACTGGTAAAGGCAGTGTGTTTTTACACTGACACTTAAATACTGTCTTTATTCATTTCACTATAGTCTTTGAAACAGTGTCAGTAATAGCATCTGAGAGAACACAGTCTGATGGGTCTGTCAGTAGAAGACTTGCAGCATACTCACTTTGGAAGCTGGCGGAAGTCTCTGGAATACTCCTCATACTTGTAGTTGACCACATGCCAGTCAGATTTGTAGGTCTTGATACACTGTAGCGACACAAATACAGGGTGGCTGTAGCTCAGGGGGCAGAGCAGCTCATCAGCTAATCAGAAGGCTGGTAGTTCAATCCCTAGCTGTTCCAGTTTGCATGCCATGAGCAAATATCCGTGCTTGAGTAAGATACTCAACTTCAAGTTGCTCTCCAGTGTTAGAGTATGAGATTGAATGGGTGAAAGAGTGTGTTGTATGAAGCTCTTTGAGTCCCCAATGTAGAGTAGAAAAGCACTACTTCCAGCAGCAGACGGAAGTATTAGAAAACCTACTTTTTCAACTAATTTTGTTGTGTATTAAATATAAAGAATTTTTCCAATACAGTCTGCATATAGACACACAAAGCATATAGCAGGACTGCTAAGTCAGAATTTATATTATATTAGAAGATTTTAGAGTTTTAATAACATTTGTTTTATTATTTATAATTACAAATAATTGCAATTATTCATCTTTACCTTACAATATAAAGCGCATCATTGATGGTGACTTGAAGTTGTCCTCTAGTGTTGTTCTCCTCATCCTCACTGAATCCCTGATGAATTCAATGGGGTCCTGTTGATCTTGTATAGTTCTAGGCATTCCAGGATCCATGTGTGAGGCATTGAGAATCATAGGCTTTCTTGTAATCAATCTAGGCGGTGCACAGGTTGGTCAGTCTGGTCTTACTGTTCTCAAGTGACTGGTGTTTTGCTCATCTGGTGTTTCTACCTGTTCATCTTAGCCACTATCATACCTGACAGCAGCTTCCATCTTATGCTGAGGCAGGTTAATGGCCAGCAGTTGGATAGAAATGGTCTATTCCGGGGATCTTTAGGATCAGGACTGTCCAGTCTTCAGTTAGCCATTCTGGGTGTGTCTTTTCCATTAGCAGCTACTTCATTTGTGCTGCCAAACACTCATGTAATGCAGTTGGCTTCTTTAGCCAGTATTTGTGCATCATGGGGGTGGATGTATTTGTGGATGCTCAGTTTTTCATCGTGGATTGCGGCTCTGACACTCACTAATGCTAACCTCTTTCTGTTGCTCACAGAGCCTCAGGTGTTGTACTTCGGGTGGAGATCTCAGTGTGTCATGAGGAGTTTTCATGTCTTGTTGTCAGTGGCATCTGTATCTCCTGCTGTGGCTAGCTTATTTTTTCAGCTGGTTATCTTAAGAACAGTTGGGTGTATGTACTGATGGCTTGAATCTTATTCTTAACATTCAGCTGGCTTCTCAGCACCTATCTTACCTTCTGGAGTTATTTGACTGTGGCTAACCTTCATGCATCTTTATCTTATCTTTATCTATATTAGCCTGTGAGATACCAAGACATTTGTAGCTGTCCTGCACGTCTGCTTTTCTGTCTTCTGGCAACTCAGTCCAAATCACCTTCTGACATGACTCTTAGCAAAGTATTGGTATTCTACTGATTTCTGATTTGGGTTTTGGGTCCTCAAAACTAATTCACCTTCTACACAGCCAGTCGTGACACCTTCTTTGTCTTTGCAACCATTCGACCAAGCATATTCATGTGTGTGTGTGTGTGAGACAGGGAGATTAATTAATTAATTAATTTAGTAAACATAAATTAAAAATTGCATGATGTGAAAACACTGCTGGAATATTTTGTCATTGCCATTGGTAAAACTGGAGTGTGAACCATTTTAGAGCACCTACATGTTTTAATTAAAACACTGTTATGTTTGATGTCAGTTTATAGTTAACGTTTAGCCAGAGAAAGTGATACAATATATTGCTGTAATGGTATTTGATTCCAGCCTAATCATAAAACAGCATTTCAAGCTAGCAAAGCATCAACGTTAACAATGTTTCCCATGGGGATGATAGGAGCAGTCTAAACATAGGCATAGCTATAAAAACACCACTACTTATTTCAGTGTGTGTTCATTGGTTCTGTGAACACAAACTATAAGGGGGTAAAAAACTTGCACACATATGTCGAGTGAGCTAAGGGGTCATTAAAAGGTCGAATAATAAATTCAGAAACAAAACATCCCATGTATAAGGGGCACAGCTGCTCCAGATGTAGCTATGATGTAACTCCTAGCTGCAGCTATGGGGGACTATCACTTATCAGACTCTGTAAGGCTGCACACAACTGACCCCAACACGCAGCTCCTCTGAGAATCGACAGTAAACTGCAGGCTCCATCTGTGGCCATTCTACATGTGATGCATGTGTGGGGAACACAAATGCAAGTTCATTTGAAGGCTAGCAGAAAAAAATTCTGATATGTACGTATGAGGCGTTTCTAGTTATGGTCAGATAACATTTGCCTTTTTCACAAGCTTTCTCTGAAATGCAGTCCCAGTCAAAGGTTTGGACACAATCGTCCATTGGTATGAATGGGTAAGTGTGTCCAAACTTTTGACTGGTACTGTATGATCAGCTCTCCTCTGCCCACATACCATAAACAAATGAGAGCGTATCCCTGCATGGATTCATATCCGAATATATGAACCCCAGTAACTGGTGAGTCTTCAAGGTGTGAGATCCAGTTACAAAATCTGAATATCTCCATTTGGCTGAAAGGTGAAACATGCCAGTGCTCCAAACCAAAAGCTAGTGTGGGGCTGTGCTCATGGCAGAGAGGTTGAGGGATAAAGAATGAACAAAGCAGGCTTGCATCCAGATATGTATTAGCTTTACCTCCTGCACAAACAGCGAGTGAGCTTCTTTCTCAGCAGTCTCTGGCACGGTGGAAAACAGAGTCCGGCCCTGGCGCCGCAGGATGGAGATCTGAGGTGAGACACAGAAAGCAGGCCTGAAAATGAGGTTGGCACAACATATCCATCCTGTTTGGGTTTTTATAACGTGGCAAATTCACCTTAGCCTTCTTAGTAATACTGCTCGTGATTAGATGAAATTTTATTGATCTCCACAGGGAGCTCCTCTTTTCCAAAAGAAGGTCAGCAGAGGTGGGAAGTGACCAAATACAAATACTTTGTTACTGTTCTTAAGTAGATTTTTCAGGTATCTGTACTTTACTTGAGTATTTATTTTTCTGACTATTTTTTACTTTCACTCCCCACATTTTTACACAAATATCTGTACTTTCTACTTCTTACATTTTCAAACAGACTTGTTACTTTAGGTTTAACATGTCTGAGAGAAGTTTGCATTTCCGGTCACGGTGCCTTCAAACATCAAACGATCTGAGTCTAAACAGCGGAACAACAACATAAGAGACAATCCTACTGGAGTATTCTCCATCACTGGGGCTTATCGCATGCAAATAGATTAAAGCGGCAAAACCATATAATTTAGGTATCACTTATAGCACTATAATCAAGGGTTACAGTGGGCCGGACTGAGTGCAGATGTCCATAATTTGTGCTCACGGTACTTCCAGCATCTTAGCTAGCACTACTGAAGACTACTTTTACTTAGGTAAAGAAATTGAACCAATACTTCAACTTTTACCAAAGTATTTTTTAACACAAGTACTTGTACTTCTACTTAAGTACAGAATGTCAGTACTTTTTCCACCTCTGAAGGTCAGAGATCAAGATTGGCAACAAACCATAATCCCTAGAACTGGGAAGGTTCACTGCTCTGCTCAGTTACAGTAAAGCACAGTGGATGCTGTTTGCCACGCCTCTGATGCTCTTTTATTTCATACAGATGATACTTGATAGTGCAGTGGTTTACACATTTCCCTAACAAGAGAAAGATCTCCAGTTTGATCCTGAGAGGAGACACAAATCCATTGGGGATTGTGTCAGGAAGTGTAAAAATCTCCCAAATCAAATATGCTGAGCTACCGATTATAGGGACCCCTTGCGAATAAGGGAGCAGCTAAAAGTAGCTTTGTAAACTTGGACAAAGTTAAAAAAAAAAAAAAAGCAGAATAATGAAGTGAAAGGAATCATAAGGATTACTCTACTATTTGCTGCAGCCTAACCTCACTTCAGTTTGTTTCATCTCTTTACCAGCCATATTAGAAGGATACATACAGAGAGAGGAGAGTGAGAATCAGGAGCAAAAAGCACCTCGGGCCATAAAGACTGTGAAGTCTTCCAAGCTATTGGAGGCTGCTGCTGCCATTGCTACCACTTAGTCTTCTGTTTCTCTACTCAACCCACAAAGATGGGAGGCTCTGGCACAATGACCTAATTTGGCACGAATCTCTTATTCTTACAGAAGCAAGCATGTCATTATTGAAACTTCTGCTCTAATTTGACTAGCTGGGGCCACTTTAATCTTTCCTGTGTCTAATCTGCATACAGGTCAAATATAGCTCATTTTATAAATCACTGGCACCTGTGTGCAGTGTGGAAAAATACTGATCATTCAGGCCAATTTCAACACTTCAGCTTAATTTCCTCTATGACGCTGTCATTTCAGACAGATGGGTAAAGATAAAGATTTTGATACCACCTCGGTCGAAGTTTCGAATGAGGTAAGCTAATGAGGAAAGCTAATGCTGCAATAATGCTGGAGCCTATCCCAGCTGTCATAGGGTGAGAGGTAGGGTGTATTTCCCAAAATATCCAGTGGGTCAGCAGAGAATGGCCAAATTTTAGATTCTGACTGAATGACCAAAAAAACACATCACTGTCAGACACATTCAAGGCATGAGCTTTTAAGCCTATTTCTCTGTTTACTGACAAAAACCGATGAACATCCAGAACCAGCCAGTCTTTGACCAAAGTGAACTACTACCAACCAGCTGTGAGCAAGAACTGCTGGCAGTCAATTAACATTATTCCTTTCACAGTCATTAAACTAGCACAACTAGGGCTTTGATGGCTTCCACTGGGCCAAAGGAGCGTGTTCCCACAGGCAGTGACGCAGCAGGGCAGACAGGGTGATGCAAGGCAAGAATGAAATACTCACGGAGCATGGAGATGAGTGGTAAGGGGTAAGAGGAGAGTCTTCTGAAGTCAACTTTCAAAAAACTGAAGCTATGCCAAAGTGTAATACAACTTTCACTTCAGTTAATTAAAACTTTTTAAAATACAGGACATTACCTTATTCTGCTGGCATGTGCAAGTAAAGATACAGATCAATATTCTTAAGTTACATGGCAAGCTATTGTGCACATGGGCGTGTATTCATATGTGTTTTTCTGTGCAGCACGTGTGCATGCTACACCCATATGTCTGGATGGCTCCCTCCCTTCTCCTCTGTGAGCTCAATAATGTAAAACATATGGCAGGATAGCTAGCTGGACAACACGCGCGTGCGCACACACACACACACTCCCTAATGGCTGTGCACTGCAGACAGCCTTGTAATGAAACCCACCCATCATCTACTGATTGTGAAAGAGTGGGGGCAGGTTGTAGATTGTAGATTTCCCACCACATACTGTTGCTATGAATTTCAATTAAAATTCTTTTTTTCTTTTTTCTTTTTTACTGTGGCATCGATGTGAGAAAGGGAGGCTGTACAAAATTGCTCACAAAAGCATTAGATTTTCATGTAATTAATTAGAAGAGCTGGGCAAAAGTTACTCAAACAGAAAGAACGGCCTGCCAGAGATTAATTTCAGGCACGGATTAATCCACATTTGATGTTCAATGTGCAGAAGCGAGACTGCGTTTAGTGCAGCAGCGCGGCTCACTGTTTGTTGTTTGTTTTGATCCATTCTTTGGTGTTGTGTTTGGTGTTTTTGTGGGATTATAGTGCAGTAATCAAACATTAAAGTTTAGTTTCTTTTCCCAGGAAAATGAATTAACAAACGATAAACATCGGAGCATAACTCATTCTTTGTTTTCTCTCCCAAAAGTGGGAACAGGCCAAACTGAGATCCATCTCAGTGCTACGATGATGTAATGTTGACGCAGTCTTTACGCTGCTTTGACTGCAAGCAGCAGATCTGTGGAGATGTTGGAAACTGTGAAAGCCAAATTTATGACAGATTAAGCATCATGTGATCATTTCACTAGTTGGCTGCATTTTGATGCAGTATGGGTTGGACGATTAAAACTTTTTATATGCTAGATTATACACAGAGAAATGCAACTAGTCCAAGCAGGTGTTATATTTACCAACTCACAGTTATCGATTTTCTACATTTCCCTAAAACATAGTGCCGCATTTAGCAGCTAAGTTCCCTTTATCTTTCTGCAGTTTTCATTCAAATGTATAAATTCATAGAAAACAGATAAAAAAAATTGTCCTGAATGGGATCACTTCAAGAGGTAAAAAAGTAAACAAAAATGTGCCTACAGGGCTCAACACATGGCTCTCTGGGTTCTCTAATTCCTTACCTGGAAGTCGTCTGTGGGGAACTGCAGCATGTCTCTGAGAACATCGCTGATGATCTCAGTTTTCTTCTGTAGGAGCACATTCTCATAGTCCAGAGGCTCTATGATCTTTGGCTTTACCTAAAAGGGCAAATAATCACATCAGTCCAGCTTTTATCTCTTCATTTTGCTATAGTAATTTACAGCATAAGCACACAGCCTTAAGAGCACTCTTTTAAGGATATTGTTGGGTTGTGAGATAAGTTCCAAAAGGAAATCTGTGGTATTCACTCAGCCTGAACAACAAGCAGCCACTGTCCTTTCACAGCATTACCATTTGATACAGACGGAAGCAGAAACTGGCACAGAGCTAGCAGTGAATGTGGGTTATGGCAGGAGGAGATGCTGGATGAGTCTGTGTGTATGTGTGTGCTATTGTACCAGTCACAGTGTCATGAGCTCACTTTTAAAACCTGAACTTGACATTGTGAGTGGTCCATGGAGCCCAACAGTCTCTTCTATAAAGCCCCACTGCAGGAAGATATACACCCAGACCAGAAGTTTTCTTTAAAAGTATATTTTTATGTTGCGTTACAACAAAAACAGCTTTGATGCCTGACAGTAAGTAAGATGGCAGAGTTAGTGAGATTAAATGTCCTTGTCACTGCAGACATCAGCTATAACATTCCACAGAAAAGGCCTAAGGGGTTTCCCCCACACACCCTCCCTCCAAAGCCTGATGTTCACCAGTGATACACGTATGTGGCTATTAAGCAGGGCTTTGATCTGTTTAAAGCTGAACTAACACACATTTCTGTATTTACAGAAACAGTTAATTAGACGCCTGATATATTAGGAGGAAATGCGTGTGTTTCTTGCGGTTTCAGTCCTCATAGCAAGATTTAGTTACTTTTCTTTCCTAAAATTATTCATTAAATAACTTGTGGTGATTTAAACTGTGCTATTGTGTTTTTCTGTGTGGGAATTGAAGTTTAAAACACAAGATTTGCCCTTTTTGACCCATTTTACTAGGATGCCTGCCAAGAATTGCGAATTAAACATGAGACTGAAGAAAAGAAGGGGTTTTCCAAGCAAAGCCGCTGACGGACACATCAGTGCTGATTCTTAACGGGGATGACTTGTGTGCGAACGTAGCCCATACTGCAGCATTTTCAAAATAATAAACAAGAAAAAGGTAAGAAAAGCGCAACTAAATGAGACTTCACGACTTTGTGTCTCTGTGAGTGTGCAGATATGCTAACATCAACATACAAACACATTCATAGTCATAAAACTAAAGTGCTGATGCTCCTGTCTGCCAGCTCCATATTCAACATCCTTCCCCCAGTGTATCCAGTATTCCTCCTGTGCACATGGCCAAAAGATCTAAACCTCCCTTCTCTAACTTTATCTCCAAACCACTCAACCCGAGCTGTCCCTCTGATACTCATCCTGGTCACTCCCAATGAAAGACTTTGCATCTTCAATTCTGCTGCCTCCAGCACAAAGCTGTCTCCAAACCATACATCATAACAAATCTCACTACAGTCTTGTATGTAAACCTGCATTTTTGCTCTTCCTGCTATCCTTAATGTCACAAATCACCCCTGACACTCTTCTCCAACCACCCCATCTTGTCAGCTAACTCAATTTTTTTGGAAGTTGGTGAAATGGGAGAAAAAGCTGAGATATCCTCAGCAAGAGAGAATGTAAGAGTTGTCTAATACATATCCTCTGAAGTATTAACCACGTTATTGTACATTACAGTTCATCCATGTACAATAATTCATGCCAATATTTCCATTTATCCTCAGACAAGCTTGGGGGTTTTGGCAGCAACAGGTGAAAAGTGAAGGGGGATCACCAAGATCAGCAGGATCTGTACCCTGGAGACCATAAATCATGGTCAGCACCTATGCTTTTCCAACTTAGCATTTACAATGTTTCTCAATGACCCACACACATTTTTACACTAGTGGTGGTGGCTGTGCTCGGTGCTCACCACAACTTTGGGTTCAGGGTCTCTCACAAAGACACTTCAGCAAGAAGAGCTACCTTGAACTCGAACACTAGCTGAAAGAATACTTCGATGTTTTGATGACGGTTGTGGGAAAAGCTGTCTAAAACACAAGTTATAAATCTCCCATAACTTAAGTTCAGATCTGTTGATTGGGATCGCCATGGCATTTGAATCACATCATTTTCATACATATCAAACCAGTAACCCTTCGTGTCCTATGACTTGAGTCCTGAAAGACACTACTCCTATCTGGATAGAGATGATCAACTCTGGAGTGACACTTCCCTCTAAGGGCTCAAACTATGTCAGCAATTGGTCCCCCAAAGCATATCAAAGCGTCTGGATCTCACCACTGAAGTTATCAAGGATTCAGACTTCCATTGTTCTCTATTGTACATACATGCGCACGCACACGCACACACACTCTTTGTGACTGAAGTTCCTGCCATCCCAACAATGAGACCTCTATCATGACTTTTACCCATCTGTATTTCTGGATCCAATAAACACGTTACAAACTGAGGCCAATTAAACAGATGTCTGCTCAGATTAGTTTGATTCATCCAACCAGTCCTCTCGCTGATGTAGTACAAACATTTCTCAGTCCTTTGGATGTAGTATAGCATCTGATAAGCAGAAACTCTTCAGTCTCACAAAAGATGACAGCAAGCAGCTGTTAACCGTGTGACTTCCCAGTAATTAATCCACGTGAATAGATTAGAAGATATGCGATAATCAACATAACTGTTAAAGATGTGGTTGTCAAGGTCAGATTCTAGTGTAACTATACTAACAGATAATCATTTCTAATCTTGCTGTCTAACTAAATAACAGGCTATGGTACTTTTTACTATGTTTTTTTTTAACAAATCACTGAATTTCTATCTTTTCTCTCTTCACCTCCTTTGTAACCCAACTTTTCAAACTCCCTGACTCTGAGGCACGGGAAAGATTAACGAACAAAGGAAGCCACAAGTGCTCCGCTTCCTAAAATAAGATTGACATTCAACCCCCTGGAGAGGCGTTCCCTCAAGCTGCTATTTCCAATTTCTGTCCAACTCTTTAAAAAATAAAAGATAATCTTCAAAGCAGCTCTTTAAAAGAATCTAAGCACTAAAAGAAACTTCTTTAAACAATCACATCACTTTCATTTAGCAAGAAACCCCTGGAACGAGAGCAGAGCAAAGACCCCTAAACTCTTCCCTCACTTCTGAAGGATGGTATAAACTCACCATTGCCACCTGTGACCCTGCCTCCACCTGTGCCTCAATCTCAGCCAGGCTCTTGTACTGCTGTGGAGACTCTATCACCATCTCCTTTTTGGGGGGTTTGCCTGCCCGTCCTTGCATGATGATCAGTCCTGCCTGTGCCTATAGCCAGGTGTGAGATTCTGCCATGGCACTGCTGCCTTTAGTCTGTGAGAGCTTTGCCGGGATCCACTGAGATTCCCTCTCTCTCCCTTTCCCTCTTCTGCTGTGAGGGTGGGAGGGCTGTGAGGGTGGGAGGGGCAGAGCCCTCCCACCCTCACAGTTGTACAGCTGTGTGGATGTGTGTGTGTGTGTGTGTGTGTGTGTGTGTGTGTGTGTGTGTGTGTGTATTTGAATGTACAGTATGTGATTTCTGTGAGCAGGAGGGGAAAACAATCACACACCCATTAAAAACTTGGAAGAGGCAGACGTTCGTCACTTGGCGGCCCCACCTACCTACTGAAAACTGAAAGTAGCTGAAAAGGTAGAAAAAGAGGGAGAGCTCTTTAAATTATCTTTCAATAGTAATATTCCATAAAATATTCTATTACTTCATAAACTGTACTGTTAATGTTAACTTGTTTTTAAGTCTTGCTGTAAACCAGATGCATATATTACAGTACTGTATTGTTTTTTTTAATAATGTCATGTAGTATTTAAAATCCACAACACATTTTCTGCTTTGAAACCTTGAAGCCATTTTTTCCTATTTACATCAGTAATAACAGTATTTTACTGTAATATATATACAGGTATAAGTATATTAAACACACGGCTTGAGGTGACGATTATTCAGGAATAACAGTGAAATATTGACAACAGTACTATACTTCATGATAGTAAAATAGTAAATAAGAGTATTATCATGTACTCCAGCAGGGTTAAAAGTAAAAGTAAAATGTTATACAGTACAGTATTTTACTGTGTGCTAAAAAGTATTGTACTGACTTACAGTAATTAAATCATAGCATGAAATATAGCAGCTAGTGTACATTTGCTGCCAGTAAGTTACTGTTTTTAACAAATAAATGTTAGTAACTGACATTTTACAGTGGGCTCCATCATCCATCACTGCACTCTGATAACACTGAATACTTGACTCAACTAAAAAAGAAATTAAAATTATGTCTTTTATTGCCTTTTATGTCCTTTCTTATCAAATCTGATGCTTAAACGATCCAGCATGATGGATCCACGTGTGCTAATGGCACCTGGTGTGATCCAGAGCTTCTAACCTACAACAGGTTCTTTTCCTACAACTTCCTGTCACAGCACAAACACTCACGTGCACCTGATTGAATGGGCACTTCTCAAAGGCTCCCCAAATCAAAACAAAGAGCTCTTTTGCACAAAATATGAATCAGAAAATATGTAAGGTTAAAAAAAAAGAGGTATTGTCTTGCTTTGGAAATCTCTGATTTACATAAAGCAAAACAGACCTAAATAAAGGAGGTGGAAGGAACTGCCCAAGGAGCTCAGAGACAGAATGATGGCAAGGCACAGATCTGACCAAGGTTACAAAAGAATTTCTGGTGCACTCAAGGTTCCTAAGAGCACAGTGGCCTCCATAATCCTTAAATGGAAGAAGTTTGGGATGACCAGAACTCTTCCTAGACCTGGCCGTCCAGCCAAACTGAGTAATCATGGGAGAAGAGCCTTGGTGAGAGAGGTAAAGAAGAACCCAAAGATCACTGTGGCTGAGCTCCAGAGATGCAGTAGGGAGATGGGAGAAAGTTCCACAAAGTCAACTATCACTGCAGCTCTCCACCAGTCGGGGCTTTATGGCAGAGTGGCCCGACAGAAGCCTCTCCTCAGTGCAAGACATATGAAAGCCCACAGAGAGTTTCCCAAAAAACACATGAAGGACTCCCAGACTATGAGAAATAAGATTCTCTGATCTGATGAGACGAAGATTGAACATTTTGACGTTAATTCTAAGCGGTGCGTGTGGAGAAAACCAGGCACTGCTCTTCACCTGCCCAATACAATCCCAACAGTAAAACATGGTGGTGGCAGCATCATGCTATCGGGGTGTTTTTCAGCTGCAGGGACAGGACGACTGGTTGCGATTGAAGGAAAGATGAATGCAGCCAAGTACAGAGATATCCTGGAAGAAAATCTCTTCCAGAGTGCTCAGGACCTCAGACTGGGCCGAAGGCTCACCTTCCAGCAAGACAATGACCCTCAGCACACAGCTAAAATAACAAAGGAGTGGCTTCAGAACAACTCTGTCACCATTCTTGACTGGCCCAGCCAGAGCCCTGACCGAATCCCAACTGAGCATCACTGGAGAGACCTGAAAATGGCTGTCCACCAACGTTCACCATCCAACCTGATGGAACTGGAGAGGATCTGCAAGAAAGAAAGGCAGAGGATCCCCAAATCCAGGTGTGAAAAACTTGTTGCATCATTCCCAAAAAGACTCATGGCTGTACTAGCTCAAAAGGGTGCTTCTACTCAATACTGAGCAAAGGGTCTGAATACTTATGACCATGTGATATTTCACTTTTTCTTTTTTAGTAAATTTGTAAAAATTTCTACATTTTTGTTTTTTTTTCCTGTGAAGATGGGGTGCTGAGTGTACATTACTGAGAAATAAAATGAACTTTTTTGATTTTAGAAAATGGCTGCAATGAAACAAAGAGTGAAAATTTTAAAGGGGTCTGAATACTTTCCATACCCACTGTATACCAACTACACTCTAACTATATGGTGAGATTCATATTTACCAGAAAAGAAAAATGACATATCATTTCTTCATTCGATCAACACCTCAAAGAAAGTATTTGTATTAATTTGTTCATAATGTGAAAACATAAAAGCTGTAAGCTACAGCTTCACAGATGGATCTCACATTGGTTCCACAAACCTAAAGATAATGTTGAAATTACCAAAAGCAAATGTTAGTGGTCATATTTATAGTATTTAAAGAGTTTTTACTAAGAGAGTTCTACTCCCCATTGCTGTTTTGCTCTGCTTTGAACTGTTCCGGCACTGTATCCGCTGCAGCAGACACCCACAGCAGGGTCTATTTAAACACACTTCCCCCTTGGACGGCTCTCAGGAACAGCGTGCGCTCTCCTGCTGCTTCGGGAACACTTTGAGTTGCCCCTTGTTTCTCCACACAGTCAGCATGCTCTCTGAGGACAATCACTCACCTTTAATCTTTAAGCAAGAGAGGCGCCTCAGCTCAGCTGTTTTCCATCCAAGTCTGTGTTTCAGAAAGATGGCATTTAAAGTTTTCAGTGATGAATTACTTTGGCTAAATGCATGCAAATCCTTTACTTTTTTTTTTTTCTCCATTAAGCTATGCTACACACAACTCCAAAACACACTGATGTTTACAGGCCATGGAATCTCACTCAGTCAGCAAGCAAAATTAATAACTCATCCAATTATCTCCATGAGCTGTGAATTTACGGCTGCCGCGTACACACAGACTCTAAGAGGAGGAGGTGGGATGTCAGAGTGAGGAGATGGCATGCCACGGGTCAGGATGACTTCAAAGACCATCATCTCCCCACTGCAGTTTCAGATCCATCGCTCCTAACAAAATGTTGCACACAGGCAGGCAAGCGTGTGTGAGTTCTACTTTTTTGTGCTGCAGTGTCCTTTGATCATTTTGCATAAGTTCTTTTAACTGTACAAGCTTCAAAGAGACTTGCTGAACTGCACCATGCAGACAATTTATTTCTTTAAACAACAAAGGAAAAGTTCACCACTTATTATCCAACAGGGTCATGAGGTGTGGCGAAAAAGAGCTTCATATTTTCCAGGAATAACCATCACTGAAGAAGCAAGTAACTGCTGGAAGAATTTTAGTTAAATGTGGTTCAATCGTCCATGAACTGCTTTTAGCCTGCTGTATTAGGGTGGGTGTGCAGAAATAGCTGGAGGGTAACTTGAGCAGTAAAGAGTGGAGAAGAGGCGGGTAAGCAGCTGGTGACTTTGAGTCAGCGACAGTAAAGGTATTTTCTGTGCCACCTCTGAATACACCAATTTTTGCATAAGCAGTAATATTCCCCAATATGTGGCAACATACTTTCATATGGTGACATTCTGGTATGAAGGTGCTAAAAGCTCTAGTATGGATGCGCAGTATGTTTGGAGTAATTTGCAAGGCCAGTGAAGAAATGCTAAGAATACCTAATATTTACTTTACAGTTAGCTCAAAGAGAGGAGAACAAGGCACTGCTTAAGTGACTGCTGGTAGGTTTTTGGAAGCAAACATTGTGCTGCCTCCAAGTATTTGAAGCTTGTGACGTGGGTCTACTGAGAGTGAATCCTAAACACTATCACCAAAATTGAGACAAATTTATGAACGTATTCAATATTTGGGTTTATGAGCAGCTAAACTAATAGAATTTCTGTTAGCAGATGTTAGCATGAAAATGCTCTAAACAAGGAGCTGGCAACTTTAACTATGAAAAGAGAAACATCTCAGAACTATTTCAGTAAAAGAGTGCATCGAGCTGCAAAGCTTACAGTTTAGCCAATCAAACTTACTTATAGGATTAATTCATCTTTTACCGTGACACTACTCTGCAGTGAACTATTTAGATTATCTTTCATTTTCATTACAATAATACCACATTTTGTCACATTTATTAAATTATTGCACTGAATTCCCATCCCTTACCCTTAGGTTTCTTCCTGTTAAAAGAGTTTTTCCTCCCTACCATTGCCAAGTGCTTTCTCATAGAGGATTGTTACAATAGAAAGCACTTTGAGACAACTGTTGTAGCAAGTGTTTTTTCAATTATGGCTGTTAACAACATAATTGATTAATTGTGAATTGGAGGGGGGGGGTATTTGCATGTATAAGCCTATTTTGAAATAGAGTAGCTCAGGAGCTACCCTGTTTCATTTTCATGTTTAAATTCATGTATTTTTTTTCCCGTCAAAGCCACAGGGAGCCACTGAATATGGGAAAAAGTTGTGCAGCTCTGAACACCTCAAATATGTTTGACATACTGACATTAGCATTCAGTTCAAAGCACTGCTACAGTTAAGTGCAGAGGTTCTACCATGGCAGTGGACCACTGAGCATAACCTCAACTACAGTCAACACGACTGCCAGGTTTGTGTTACTTAGCAGTACTGCAACAAAAATTGTCATAAAGACAATATTCCTATTCCTGTCAGTTATACAACAGGTGTAAACTGAGTGGGAACAAAATATTTAGTAATGCTTGACCAGTTATTTTCACTCAAGCATAAAGATACAAGCAAATATCTATGATAGATCACAACCATAAACAGACAGACAGAAATTCAGTCTTATTAAATCCCAAAGTGGAAACAGAGACTGACTGAAGATAGCAGTGCAGCTCAGAGACCCACCGAGCCAGTGAATTAAAAAAGCAGCTGTACTGATAAAAAATATTAGAGGTGAAGTATTTACACTGAATCTAATGCATGTTAGAGATTTGACTGTCCTTTGGTCTTATGCACTGCTGACTGTGCTGTGTCCCTGCCATCCTACGGAGGCCGCAGTGATAGCGTCACCAGCTCAGTGTGATAATCAGCCTCTTGTCAAGACCCCGGCTGCACTGAGGTCATTCTGCTTCATTCACCCACATCTCTGGAGCACTCACATGGTTCCACAGGCTATCACGGGTACCATAACAGCAGTACCACAAGAATAAATGACTTGGGCTCTGAATGTGTGCTTGATGGAAAGGACTACAAATCAGTTTACAGGGCCATTTGCGTAAGAGCTTGAAAAAAGATCATGAACAGTGTAAGGGAGGAGTAGGTGGAGAAGGATATTGTCCATTTGTTTTTACTCAGCTTGAACCAATTCAGAACACGTGAAGCCTTTCACATAGTTCCCAAGAGGGGTGTATATGCACACACATAAAGACGTAGCACGTCACAAGAGTCTTTGGAGTATTGCATAAGGCCAGGTTGACATATTGTGTGAGAGCTGCAGTCACCCTGGAGAATCAAAGTGTAAGGGTGTAGCCTGCAAAGAAGTGAAACTTTCCCTTTCGTACTGATCCCACATGCTGCACACACAGATGTAATACACATGTGGAGAAAGTCATTTTGCCACCATCTATTAACAGTAAACAAAAATGCAGAATGTGACTAAGTTAAATTTCAGGTAGGAGCTGAGAATTATCTGAGTCTTCACTCTGTTACCTAACAGAGAATGGTGGTCATTCTGCACCACAAGAGAAACTAAAGAAGCTGGTCTTAACAGTTCCCATTTACAAAATTAATTAGCCATCTTGATTGTGGTTAAGGTTGAGCAAGACCAGCCTGGAGAAAACCACAGTTGTACTTCTATTATTTAACCTCCAAGGCCATGTATAAAAACTCAAAGGTTTTAGAACCACCATTCACAATAATAACTGGAAGAGATCATTTTCTATATGACGTTATCGGAGTCTTTCTCATAGTGAGGCTGTGTGGCAAGCTGAGTGCGGACTCAAATGCAGGACTCCTGAGGCAGACTTAATTCCAAAAAACTCAGCTTTATTGCCATTTACTGCAAAAATAAACCAAAGCATACTTAGAGCTGGGCAGGTACAAACTGGAAACATGGACTGAGAAACACACATCCAGGAAGGACGCGATAAGAAACAGAGAAAAACTCAGGGCTTAAATACAAAGGGAAACACAAGGGCACACAGCTGAACAAGACAGGGACGCAAAACTGAACACAATGCACAGCTGCAAGGGACTTGCAAAATGAAACAGGAACTGAATAAACACAACAGACAAAAACAGACTTGACACACAGGGAAGCACACTGAAGGAAAACCACAACACTGTAATAGAAAACTGTGAAATAAACAAATCTATGTAAAATTATAGAAATTATATTTCATTTATTGTTAATTTTCACTCATTGCATCAAATTTTAGATATGCATTTATAATATTAACCTAGAACTTATTAACTTATTAAATAAACATTACATATTTGTGAATTGTTAAATTTATGTTTATCTTTTTAGGGTCTTTATGTGGGATTTTTTTCTTAATTTTCTTTGAAATAAAAATAATTTTATGTTTATTCACAACAATGGGTTTTTCATGTTATTCTCCATTAGACATGTTAATTCACAGTCTATTTTTGTAAAAAAAAAAAAAAATCATGTATTTAAAATTAACTGAAAATATTTGTAGGAAAATTTTTGTTCAAACAGATTTAGTGCAGGTTGCTTGCTAATGGAGCTAACTTGAGTAAATTTGCCTGTAGCAACATAGAAGTGCAAAAACCCTACTGGCAGACATCAAAACTAAAAGAAGTACAATAAAGAAAACTTTTTAAAAAATCACATTCTTTTTTCTCTTGCTCAGTGTGACCAAAGTTGTGCAAGCCCTGACACTTCGAGTTTCCTGCAGCCAACGGTTAACCTTTTGATGCATTGCACTGGTGATTGTGCGTTAGGAGGAACTTCAGAAAATCTACAACTTCTAAATCTAGCTTCTCAAGGGGCTCTATTAGTATGATTACTAGCCCAAATTCTGCTGCAGCAACTTTTTTCCTGTCTGATTTCCACTCTCAAGAGAGATATACTAAGATGCATATAAAAAAAACTACTTTAGAGATGACAGACAAAAGGCAACGGAAATAATCTAAGACAAATTAAAGGAGAATATGGATTTGAAATACATTGCTGAAGAAAATTAAAGGAACATTTTGAAAACATGTCAGATCTTAATGGGAAAAATCCTTCTGAATATCTATACTGATAGGGACTGCGTGTTGTGTTGTGTTGTGTTAAGGAAAGTACAAGGGTCTACATAATAGCTTTATCTATCCCCATCTATCTATCATAATGAGCCAGATATAATGCATACTTACAACGTATTCACATCATATACTCGTGTGTACAGAAATATCACTACATAAAGGGCCCATACTACCCATGCTCTTGAGACTGAGCTGGGAGATAACTAACCTTCTGACAATGGCGTGTACTGATGTGCCATCCTGGAGGAGTTGGACTACTTGTACAACCTCTGTAGGGTCCAGGGATCACCTCATGCTATCAGTAGTGACACTGACTCTAAGCAAATGCAAAATACTTGAGTATTTATTATTCTGACTACTTTTTACTTTTACTCCCTACATTTTACACAAATATCTGCACTTTCGCCTCCTTACATTTTCAAAACAGACTCGTAACTTTAGGTTTAATGCGTTTGAGGGAAGTTTGCACTTCCAGTCACGCCGCCATCAAGCATCAAACGATCTGAAGCTAAATGGCAGAACAATAACACAACAGAAATAGTCTCAATGGAAGGGTGGCTGTCAAGAGGCCATGGTTAAGTGAGGGAAAAGGCTGAGGTATGCCAAATTATACAAGAAATTGACTGAAAAGCAGTGGTAACAGGTGATAAACTCAAATTTTTGATTTTTGGTTTAAATCATTGTCAGTATGTACAGAGGAGGTCAGGAGAGAGGGGCAACAGTGAGTGTCTACAGTCATCTGTAAAGCACAAGGGGAACTCTGTCATGTTTTGGGGCAGCATTTCAGCCAGTGGTCTGGAGTATTGTGTCAAAACTGGCAGAATTATGAATGCAGAAAAGCACCATCAGATTTAATCCACCATGCAATACCATCTGGAAAGACTCTGACTGCTTCATTTTTCAGCTTGATGCCAGTGCAGTAAAAGCATACCTGGATAGAGAAACACACAGTGGAACACTGTCAGTCATGGACTGGCCTCCCCAGAGCCTGGACCTCAACACTCTTTAAGCAGTATGGGATTATCCTTACAGATTTTCTATCCATCCATCCGTAATCCATCCATCCACCCACCCACCCACCCATCCATCCATCCAGCCATCCATCCAGCCATCCATCCAGCCATCCATCCATCCATCATGGTTGCAGCACTCTAAGCAGAGAAACACAGACTTCCCTCTCCCCAGCCACCTCCTCCAGCTTATCCAGGGGAACACAGCAGTGTTCCCAGGCCAGCCGAGAGATATCACCTCTCCAGCATGTCCTGGGTCTGCCCCCCAGGTAGGACATGCCCAGAACACCTCACCCAAGAGGTGCTCAGGAGTCATCTTAGTTTAGACTGTGCTGAAGAATAAAGGTGGTCATACCAAATATTGATTTTTAAGCTTATTAGAATTATGCAAACTCAGTTTTTACATTATATACTGTATTTCCATATCTGTTTGCATGTTTCCCATTCTCCTAACAAAACTAATGAAGCCTTTATTGCAAAAACTAATGATAATTAGCAAATTACATTTTACATACAGTCCTGTGCAAAAGCTTTGAGTCACAAATCATTTCTTTTTGCAATAAAGGCTTCATTAAAGAGCTTCTAGTTATTCCTAGGTCATCAAATACTGACACTTTATCAACTAAATGTTTTGGCATTGGTGCTGTGATACACCTGTCATGACATTAATGAGATCATACCCAACATGAACATGCACACTTGAGCAATACTCCTTTGTGTCATATTTTTATGCACTGGCTACCCTTAAAGCATAATTCTTCAGTGTGCAGGGTTAATGTTGTGGAGGGCATATTTGAATTAAAATCAGCCAAACCGCATTCTTTTCCTCAACTTAATCATGTAGCTTGTGGTGATTAAATCTATCCAAACAGTGAAATAAGTGTCACGTTCACAGCAATGATTTACACCACCACCACTATCTTTGGGGGATCATAAAAATCAACATCAACTTGACAAAAGCTATCTAAATAATGCTTTTAGATGCATTGCCCATTATTTTTTTTTCAAACATCTAAAAAGTTTTCTGCACATCAGTTGCAACTTTACAACTGAACATGTAGGGGGGGGGTAATGGATATACTGGACAAAGGATGTTGAAGATGGAGCTGCCAGGAAAAGATCTCAGAGAAGCTTCATGGATGTAGTGAAGGAGGACAGGCATGGGGTCGGTGTGACAGAGGAGGATGCTACGTTGCAACTTTACAACCCTCCAGATAACGTTAACAGATCAATTACATGCCGATTATTAAACAATTGGTAAACATTATTAATTAACCATCCATCCATTCTCTTCCACTTATCCTGTTCAGGGTCGTGGGGGGGTGGAGCCTATCCCAGCTGACATAGAGGTAGGGTACATCATTAATTATGATTTTATTATTTGTTAACAGTAAATAAGTATTAACTGCAGTTTAACTATCAATTTACTGTTTATTAATGATGGTTAATATACTGACTGTGTTACATACGCTATAAAAATATGCTAAAAGTACAAGTACAATACAAGATGCTGTATTTAGAACTGGTATTTACCAGAGCAGTGGTGGGAATCCACAGCTGACTTGTTGTTTCCTCTTCCTCCTCCAGAACCCCCAGCTCCACCTCTCCCTTGATATAACCACAGTTCCTCTCAAGGATGGAACGCAGCCCCTCCAAGAGAACCACGCTGGTGGTGCATCCCATGGTGCCCCCAGATGCTCATGGGAACCATGCAAGAAAAGCTTATTTTCACCTCCAGAAAGGTGGAGCAGCACCAACTTTGTCTCTCAAACTTGACCTCTTTCCCACAAAGTCCTTTTACAGGTGTTCTGGAAGGTATTTGTTGATCTCCCGTCGCTGACAAGGATTCCCAGTCATTCTATTTGAAAGAGAGACACCATCTTCAAAAGCAAATCCAGCATATCTCAGCCTAAGTGTCAGGCTGCTGAGTCGTATCCTCCCGTGTGCTGCTCAGTGGGAATGAAGGACACGAGGGTGCTGAGCTGCTCAGTCAGAGCAGGGCGTTGACTTACAGACTCCTCTTCCTTCCTTCTGCTGGGGGATGAGGATGCTCATCTGCTTTCTCTCTCCCTTCTCCCTCCCTCTCTCCTCTTTCTTCGGTTGTTTTCTTTCCTTCTTTTCTCAACCTCGTTATACAGTATCTCACTCATGCCTGTCACTTTCCTTTCTTCTCCCCCCACCACTCGCTCCTTCTCGCTCCCAGCAGGCTCTCCCCCTCCCCTCTCTCATGCAGCTTAGTCAGTTCTCTGACTCTGCATGCTTTGTCAACAGTACAAGCAGACTGTTACAAAGACGCACACACAGACTCACCCACATATAAATCAGCTGCTGCGGACAATGTTTTACTCTCTTTGCCTCGCTCCCTCCATTACTCTTTCTCCCACTAACAATGAAATTACAACAGATGCAGTCATCTTTCTGAGGTCATTTAAATGTTCTTGAAGATAAAAAGAATGCTGTAACTTCTCTTGACCTTGTGATGACAGTCTCACAGCCATTAACACTTGCCTGGTGTTACTTTCACTGTCCTTGTCCCGCCATCATAGAACAAACAGAACAAACCCAATTTCTTTCTGCAAATGCCCCCACACATATTTTCTCTAGAAAATAATAATTGCTTGTTTATTTACAACCAATTTAAATGTATTTTCTTCAGCTTTTCCCTGGTGGATGATGTAAATATTTCATCAGTGGTTGATGCTCATGTCTACTTTTGAGTGGATGATGTATTTGTTACCTATTGGTAAGAAATAGCAGAATCATTTAAAAAAAACACATTGAGAAGCATAAAGTAGATGGACAGAATTGTGGGACTGGTTTGGGCATCTGAGTAATCTAAAATTTTGTACAAAAGCCACTGTGGCTGTGAGTTTTTTTTTATTTCCAGGGTTTCCGTTTCTATCATGCTCTTGGTAGAGTCAGGATGAATGGTCCCAAATTGCAGCTGATGCAAGCAAACAAAGAGATGATGGACATCCGGTGTTGTGACTGAACCCTTTGTTATGATGTGTAAGTACAACCTGTGGGAACATAATCATTAGAACTATGTGGCATTATGTGGTTTTCTTTTCTTCCTCACACATTTGGGTTCTCCTGAAACTTCTTCCATTTCCACGTGATTTTAATCAGGGGCAATAAATGACCAGACACTGTTTCGGCTAAAATACAGCTGAAGTGGAAGTACTGTAAAAAAGTTCAACCAGCCAGTGGCCCTTTGCTGCATGTCTTCCTTTCTCTCTCTCTCTCTCTCTGCTTTCCAGTCTATCATCACTGCTCACAATCCAATAAAGGCAAAAAATAAAATAAAAAATAAATCTTTTAAAAAATGCTCGATGACATGGAGAATTAATATCAGCTCAAGTATCAAGTAGCAATTTAAGCATCAGACAAAATGTAAAGGGAGAAAGCGCTTGAAATTTGATTCAAAGTGGATTTAATGACCCAGATGAATCTCCAGTATAGCTATAGAGCTGCTACCAATACTCCTATTCCCATATATTGCAACCGCATTTCAAAAATGTATGCCCTGCCTGCTAGCATCTTGCACCCTGTTGTTATGCGCTGGATTGTCTCAGGGGCATCTCTGCCCAGCCTCTATCGATCTTGTGCCTAGAGCTTGCTCCTGTGCTGCCATGATTACTGCCTCTGTGCTGTCTGTCAGTCCAAGTTTGTCTAGCCATTGAGAGGATTTTTCAATATCAGCCACTTCTTCTATCTGCAAGTGGTACATGCCGTGCAGGGTCCTGTCCTTCCATGATGGCTCAGGTTCTTTCTCAGGTATTCACTAAGCACCTGTACTCATGGATATTAGTTGTTTCATCCAGGATGGTGGTTCTGACACTCACTAGTCTTCAACCTCCTTCCTTCCACTTAGTGTACAGTCTCAGGGTGCTGGATTTGGGGGTGAAACATGCATGGTAAGAAGCTTTCTTCTATCTCCTCCTTTGGCCAGCTTTGACAACTGGCAGGGTGTAGGTGTTGATAGCCCAGACCTTGTTGTTCCCATTCAGCTGACTCCTTAAAACTTGCCATACTCTCTGCAGGTACTTGGCAGTTGCAGCTTTCCTCGTAGCGTCTTCATAGTTCCCATTTGCCTGTGGGATTGCAAGGTACTTGTAGGTGTCTCTCACCATGTATATATAACCCACTCCTGGGTAAGTACACCTCACTCTACATTCAGGAATTGAATACAAATGATCATAACACACAAGAGTTTTTTGTTTTGGCATTTATTTGATAGTGCAGTGGAGACACATTGAAAAGCGGGAGGAGAGCATGCAGTAAATGGCAACTAGGTCGGGACTCGAACCTGCGCCATCTGCAGCGCCACGTGGCACATGGGGTCGGCTGCTCAACCGCTGAGCCACCCTGGCACCCAACAAGAGTTTCATTTAAGCGTAACTTTAGTTAATATATCAACCGGTAACAATTTCACAACAGAAATTACAACCTGAGCCCTTTACAAAACAAAATAATAAAAGAAAACCCTATTGTCCTGAATTTCCTGAATTATCTCTTTAAAGGTATTTGGTTAGGTTGCAACTTTATCTTTCAGTTCCCTCCCGAGTTAAGTAGAGACTAGGTCAGTTAGGCTGGACAACAGATTGGAATGATCAGTTACTGGTAACTTAACCTAACTTTTATAAACACAGGAATGATCTTTTAGTCAGCCAATTAAGGAATTGCAGTGGAACAAATCAAAGTTTGCAGATTCATGAGCCTAGAGCAGTTGCAAATCTAGCAAATTCGCAGTCTGGAGTGCACTCTTTTAGGCTGTCTGTTAACTGTAACTAATCAGGTTCACTGTTGGAATCCTGCCAGAGCGCAGATAAATCACTTGCTGTCTGAATGGTTTTGCAGATCTGGAGTTTATGCTGAGAGGCTCACCATTTAGTGGAGCCGCTGGACCTTCTTCATCTAGCTCATGGCTCAATAAAAGACCTGATCTGTATTTAAAAACAGACTTACTCTTTGATTCATCACCTTAGTAAGGGTTGGCTTTGAGAGTGTTCGTGCCATTCAGTACTGGTATATCACTGCGAGCATCTGGTACAATTGGGGGAAGAGTCTCAATTTCCAGCTGACAGGCATTGAACTCTTCAGGAAATTGCACGGTTAATAGCACTTAACCTGCATATGAGATTGTCTGACCATTAGCTGGAGCACAGTTGTAACTTGTGACCCTGTATTGAGCAAAGAGTTGTATTCAACACCATTAACTTTAATGTTGGTAGTGCTCTTACTTTCGACCAGCGTTTTGGTGGTTTCTTTGTCTGCACAGTCTGGTGTTGTTTCAGTGAATATTTAAAAAAAAAAAATTTTGCTGAGAAGTGGGAGTTTTACTTTCATCTGTTCCCATTTGTCCCTCAACAGGAACATTTCTTAGTTTAAAGAAGAGCTGTTGCCTGTTAAGTTGTCTTTGCCTCATATTTGTTGTCTGTCATCTCCTTTCTCTTGGATTTGGAGGGTCATTGATGTTGCTTGCAATATGTCCATCCTCACCACAAAGAAATCAGCACCAAGGTTTGGGTTGGCTGTTTGAAACTTGACATTTCCTTTCCAAGTGTCAAAGCTGGGAAAAGGATCTTAGCTTAGACAGTGAAGGATACTTTGAGGACAGATCTGCACTCTTGACATATTTAACAACTATAAGATGCACTTCGGGGGGAGCAGGTGAAGGCTTGAAACTGTGGGCTGACTCACCTCAATCAGATGTGCCAGTTTCACCTGTTTTTAAAGGTGGGGATGAAATTTTCTGGAATGGGGTCTAACTTGACTACTGCAGGGATTTTCTTGGCATCAACCACAGGCAGAGGTGTTACAGCGGGTTCATTAGGGAGTGGATTCACTGCTAACTTTAACCGCTGTGTCTTGACTTTGATCCTTGGATATTCGGGCTAATTCATCCTGCAAAATTTCCTCAGATGTCTTGCCACTGAGTTTTGCCATGCCTTTAAGTTCAGATGAAAGGTACATGTAATGTCTCTTATAAGAATGCACAGCTACAGCATCAACATGGTGAGTTTGCATCACATGGTCTGTCAAAGGGCAAATCTCCCTCAAGTGCTTCAACAGCTGCTCCAGATTCAAACTCCACAATGACCTGTTTATGGGGGCTCAACCTGGTTCAATAATTTCCACTTGTTTTAGTTTTGATCCACCCAAATAAGCAGTTTAGTTAACAACATGAACACAGATAATCTTTCAAAAGGCACAGACTGCAAAACACAAATAGGAAAATCCCCCTCAGCCAGCAAAGCCAACATAATGCTCTCGTCAGATGCATATCTCTGAATGCACAAACAGTTTTTTGTTTGTTTTTGATTGGCAGACTTGGACCATTTTTTCAGCTTTTCCATCTGGTAAACCACTGCATTTTATTTTGAAAAGCCCAAGTAAGCTATAAAGTAAGATATTTTTGGTGAACTGTGTTCACACATGCCAATTCCTCATCACACAAGAAGCATAAACCAAATAAATATAACCTGAGTTGTCTGATAATACACTGGGTGGCCTGTGAAGCCAGGAGATATGGATCACTGCTGCCTCCCATAGGCTTTTACTAGCACTGCAACAACACTGATGACTCGCTGGAAAAAAGCCAGGAGATGCTTCTCTAAAAAGGCCTTCTGTGAAAGCAAACAGGCCTGTGCAAAACAAAAGAAATGAAAAAAAACCGCTAGAGACATGTCATCACTGAAAGTTTTGCCCAAACATGCTTTTATAAAGAAATAAAAGACTAATAACATAAAAAATAGAAATATCCAATTAAAGGAAATTATTAATGAACATCCCAGCCCCAGTACATAGTACTACATATCAAGATAACTGACATTTCTTATGTTTAGTTATTTATTTCGATGCTTACACTCCGCCCAGCTCAGCTTGGATCAGGTGGTTTTTTGTATTTGTGGTGCTCTAAAGGTGTGTTGCCAACACGGAAGTTGCAGAATACCCTCTGGTGGAGAAACTAACCAACATAAACACTCAGAACGGGGTCGGAGGGTGTTTCTCCTGTCTCCTGTCTCCTGTCCTCTTTTTTCATTTTCATTTCTCTGCTGTTATCAGTGCTGATACCAACTGACTGGCAAATAGCTAATGTCAGCTGATAATATCAGGCTGCTCATAAGTCAGTTGGTCTGGAAGGATGACAGCTTATTCGATAGACTAACAGGCAGGCAAAATAAGTCAAACATTCAAAATAATGTGGGTATTTGCCTTTTGCTAAATGAATACAAAGAAAATTGAAGTTACTTGAGGCCATTTGTACCCAGCAGAGGGGTCCTGTAGGTGTTCAAGGACAGTCTCATTGAAATGTGAAGGGCTCAGATCATGTTCCCATTGTTCGTTGAGCACAAGTGTTACTGTGCTCATCATCTCCTCATCTCTGGCACGTGGGTCAATATTCTCATCAGGGACCTAAATTCAGGCTAATAATAATGACTGTTAGAGAAGAATCTGGGTCGTACTCATGTGATTTGGGTATTGAGTGTCTCATGAAAAGCCTGCAGGTATTGACAGGCTGGAACAGGATCCTGATGATGTTTAAAAGTAAAAAAAAAAAAACCTATCCTGATAGAGTTTTGGTGGATTTCAATTATTTATGTATATTTATGGATAACTAACCCATAATGTTAAGTTCTAGCACCCTGCTGCTGTCTTTTGCTTAGATCATATTCTAAGAAAACTAGGTTGCCGTTCTCTAATTCTACCCATTTCTGTCTAACTTTCACATGAAAGGTCGCTCAGGCAGCCACAGAGACCATGAATGTTTTCCACACCAAAAAGCTATTTTTGCACATGCTACACAGAACTGCATATGCAATTGTGTCATCTGGGTCAGAGGAAATATTTTCTGGTCACTGCCCATTTTTCTGCAGACAGAACTGACTACACTAGCGACTGAAAGAGCAGCTGTTTTGCTCGTGATGGTTATATTAAAGCGCAACCATTTCTGGCAGACACATCACACACATTCCAGCAGTTTTACATGTAAATGGCAGCTTAATTATCATAAAACGTTCGACTCAGTCTCTGAAAACAGTTCTGCAATGTATTTTAAGTCTTTGCCCAAAGTCCGATAAAAACCTTGATGATAGAATCACTTTTTAAGCAAAGGAAGGGCTTAATTTAACAGCTCTGCTAAATCTCATATTGCTAAATTGAGCTTAGTTTTGTCCAGGAAAATATTTTCCCTTGGGATTCTCCTAGTCTTGTTTCACTAGAAATTAATAACTAAAAATTTGTTGAGCTTGAGAGTGTGCGAAAGAGTCTAAAGTTGAAATGCAGTTCTGATGCTTGCCAGTAAACAACAAAAGAAGCCTCGAAAGACAAAAACTGTTGCAACAAGCTGAAACCGCCCCGACACACTCGCTTAAGTCAACACTGCAGCTGAAAACACAAAAACATGCCAAAAACATGCAGAGACTATCCAAAAAACATGATCTGGCACTCAGACAAGAGCAGGCTTTTTCATTTATGAGCCTGCAGGCACTACAGAAAGATCACTGCCTGTCTGATTGGCTGGCAAAATGTCAAAATCATGTCATGATGGAATTTTAGATTACAGTGATGCTGACTCTGGTTGTTACTAATAAAGAAGAAATAATGTTTGAGAAAATGACTCTCCTATGCCAGTCTGACCACAGTGTTTACTCCAGTGTGAGGGTGGTAATGACACAGAGCTTGAGGTAGCCTAAATAGAGAAGGCACAGAAACCACATGGTCAGAAAAGCCCCAGGCTCTGCAACTCAGCACCGCAAAAATCAGCAGACGACCAAACACCCTGCACCATCACAGCTCCTTTATCATGACACAGATATAGGTCAGCAGTGCTAAAGCATCTGCAAATCTGCAGCTTATCTCTGCCAGATTTTTAATGCTCTAAACAAACCAAATCCTCTGGAGTGGAGATGACTCTTAAGTGGAGTTTCACAGTTCAACCTTCTTCACTAACTAAAAATAGGAGGTGGTATTAAGGTATCAGGTGGTATTAATTAATGGTATTAACACAAAAACCTAAAACATAAAAAGACAAAGAAAGAATTTAAGTATTTGTATGTTTCTACAGCATGTCTGAGTGAGTATGAAGAAGTGGGTAAAGGCAGGGCAGGCGAATGGAAGAAGGATGTATAAAATGTCTAAGTAAGCATTTCCCACAGTTGGAAGTGATTATTAAAACAGCATGAGCTTTCCTTAGTGCTCTACTGCTTGGCCTCCAGTTTGTTTACTAAGGTATAGCAGAGAGCTAACCACGCCTGCAGTAACTACAGTGTGTGTGCGAGCACCCGACCTATTCCCAGAACTGGCCTCATGCTTGAATTTAGATGATTTATTGAATCTGCAGGTATTCATAATTGATGGTCCCCCGGGTGCTTAGTGTGACACCACGTCACAGAAGAGAAAGAGGGCAAGTTTAAAAATAGCCAGGATGCCTCCCATCATCTCATCCATTATTAAATACAACCCAGAGATGAAGAAATATTATAGATATTCCTAAATTTAAATATCTACATTTATTTAGTTGCTGACTTCAACTTTAGCCTAGCTGAAATTGCTGTTTCCAGATCCCTGTGGCATACCTCTTTAAAGTAATAATTAAGTATTTTGAAAAAATAATGCTTTCTTGCAGAGTTAGGTGACAAGTCAATTACTTTAACTTAGCATAAAACCTGAAAGTTGTAACATTAGCCCATCATGGAAAGTATACATATAAAATATGACAACCCCTTCATTTAATGCAGACTAAAAAAACAGATTTGAATGACACTTGGCTTGAGGGGGTCACGTGTTGGACAATCCTTAGCTGGGTGCCCTGACCTCCTGAGTCTAATGATGACAAGAATTTATGAAATGACAGTCATGCAACAATTTGTAAGCTGGCGAGGGATCATTACTTTGTCACATTAGCAACTCCTATTGGGTGGTGTGCCTACATTGTCTACTAGTGACTAGGAAGTCGCTGTTGCGGTCCTATCAGCTCGAAGCACTATGACCATTCTCCTCTGACCTCTGGCATCAACACGGCATTTTTGCCCAGAGAACTGCTGCTCACAGGATATTTTCTCTTTTTCAGAAAATTTTCCTGTAGACCCTAGACATGGTTGCATGTGAAAACCAGTACATTTGGCACCAACATCTTTCTAACTCGCTTAAATCACCTTTCTTGCCCATTCTCATGCTCAGTTTGAAATTTATCAGGTCATCTTGACCATGTCCCCATGCCTAAATGCACTGAGTTGCTGCCAGGTGATTGTCTCATTAGATATTTGCATAAAACAGCAGTTGAATTAGCAAAGTAGCTGCTGGGTATATAAATGCACTGTACTGCTTTCTTGAGAAGCACATAAGCATGTGCCACAAAATCTTTTCTTCTGCTATGTCTAAATATACAGTCTCACTGCACCACAACTGAGACAATGATCCACAGTACATAAGTATAAGATGATGACCCATGCCCAGTCCTTCAGTTCAAACTCATGTGCATGACTTAGAGCCATACTGCCCTGAACACGCCTGATCTCACCTGATCTCTGAAGCTAAGCAAGGGCAGACCTGGTAAGTACCTGGATGGGAGACCACCTGGAAATGCCGGGTGGCTGTAGCTCAGGACATAGAGCAGGTCACCTACTAATTGGAAGATTTTTGGTTCAATACCCGGCTGTTCCAGTCTGCATGCCAAAATATCCTTGGGCAAGATACCAAACCCCAATTTGCTTTCCCATATGTTCACTGGAGTGTGAATGTTAGACAGAAAGCACTTAGGCATAGAAAAAAGTGCTTTTATGAATGGGTGAATGAAGACATGTTGTAGAAAAGCACTATATCAGAACCAGTCCATTTACCACTGACAGAATCTTGCAGTCAGTGGTTGGATCCCTGAGTTCTCTCCTATCACGTGACAACAGGCACAGTAAAATTAAGCAGGAAAGAGTTATAATCATACCCACTGGTCAAGTCCAATAATAGTGGACTCATGCATGATCTGTGAACACACAAGCAGTTTAAAATGCAACAATTCCTGTGTTTCTATGGATACAAATGTGGGTACATTTCCAACTAAAGTTAAATAATTCCTCATAATACCTGTCTGTATTTTCTGATTACTTTCTCTCATAACTGACAGCAAAAGCCATTAGAGGCAGAAAAAATAGCATACTGATTGGAATTATGCAAGATGTAGCCACAGGATTGGCTGTGGACACCTGCGAGTGAGTCTCCAAAACCCAGGGGAGAAAATGGAAAATGAACCACAAACAAGAGAATCTGCAGAAACACAATGACATCACCATGATTTTCTACTACTAATGTGTGCCACACAATTAAATTATAATTATACAATTATAATACAATCATTTTTTTAACCTTTGTCATTATTTGCTTGATTACTATCTGGTTACAAGCTGCAGCTGTGGGGGTCGGATGACAGAAAGCACCAAAGAAGTGTGCATGCAAGTGTGTGCGGCGTTTCATCAAGCTAGAGCTGGCGGTGTATGTTTCAGTTACCTGGCAACCTCTTAGGGAAAGTTGTAACATGAATCCGTCATGGAAAGTATACAGTTTATGCGCCAGCAACTGACAGTTTGAATGCAGCAATCTGCAAACAAATAAAAAAGTTGTGGACGGTTTGGGGCAGAGTTGAGTAAGGCATTTAATTTTGTACCAAACAGATTCTGCTCTCTAACTAGAGCGAATGATATGTGGAAGAGGATGGATGGATGGATGGATGGATGGATGGATGCACAGTGGGGTAAATATGTTCATTCACTCTCTCTGTGTGAGTCGATCGTTTCCCTTACCATCAACACTGACGTCCTAACAGCCTCGGAGACGCTCTGCCTCAGCTCTGCAGCGGTCCCCGGTTTGTTGAGACCCCTGGTAAACTTCCTCGCCTCGGGTGGAGCAGAAGCCATAATGTAGCCCACCTTTCATCACACAGCCAGGTACCGCGGAGAGCAGACGGTGTGCCTGGATGTTAGAACTTGGCGCTGCAAAACGCAGATACTCTGCACTCTGGGATGTCAGACGTGCCTAAAAGCACGCTCGTGTCGTATTACTCTGCCATAATGCTTTTCATGAACTTATTACTAGCTCGATCATAGCGGACAGTGTAACCCAGGATAAACGAAAATTGCTCCCCCTGACACAGCAACCAGAGGGCAACAACATCCAAAGCTGTGTCTCTGTCCCAGTAGCGGAGGACCCTTTCGTAAACAGACACGCCCCCTTTAATTTCAGCCATCATATTTGGGACGGATAAATGACGGCCCCATATGTAGTGGTTTATCGATGCACTGATCAAGTCGCAGGTTCGATTCCAGCCGGAAATACAAATCCCCCCTGGGGCTACGTAAGGAAGGGCATTCGTTAAAGTCTGCAAAATCAAACATGAAGCGTCTGTGACAAGGGAGCAGCCGAGAGTGACTAGCTTGGGACGAATAAGTTCTAATATGTGTCTAATTAATGTCTTATTGTCTTTAAAACTCTGGGAAGCTCTGGATACTGTTTTTAAGGATATATAACGGCAACCCACATACTGATTTACCAAAGGCACGGGCTAACGTTGCCACCTGCTGGAATAATTACTGTTTTAACTACAATGTGTGCTTTACGCTTTACACTTTGTATAACGTTATTTCACCACACCGAGGCAGTAAAGTAACACTAATAATTGAATAACAATTGATGCATTCAATTACAATTGGAAAAATCTAACTACAATTAGACCTAGGTGGTATTTACGCACAAATAATACAAATAATATTTAAGTAAGCTTGGTTATTATCATCTTTTCACAAACAGTTAGCAGTTATGTGTTTCTTTTAATCAATAGCAATCGCTTTGTTCTATAACAACGTTGTTATACCTTGTAATAACGTTGGCGTATAAAGACTGTTTTTCGTGAGCATTTCCAAGGGCATTGCACAGATTACATGTTAACTCCAGGCCGGTGTTTACAGTAATTAACGTTTCGACCGTTCCATCGAAAGCCTGAACGCAGCGCATGTTTCCAGGGTGTTGTATCCATAGTCTGCAGCACAGCGGCGCTGCCTCACCCCTCCCGGCGGTGGAATTCTGTCCTCCACCCCCAACACCAACCCACAGCAATCTGATACCGGAGACGAGCGGTCCAGACAAGCCTGCAAACGAGGCGTTCCCAGCCGCCCAGCTCAGAAGGAGAGATATCCATCTCCTCCCTCCGCCATCTGTCAGCGCAGGAGGAATAGTCGCGGTGTACCGCACACCAAAAAAGCTCACTATAGGCGCCACTGATTTATGAATTCTGTTTTTTTTATATAACGAAGGGCGAGAAATGAGACGGGACAGAGAAGAAACTGGTTTGGAATTAAGCTAGCGTCGATTAGCTTCGGGAGCAGTCAGCTTGCAACCTATCCGAGCTAAGTGGCTAACCTTTAAATGCCAAATTGCTAGGTGCAAGTGTCGAAAGAGTAGACATTTTTACAAAGGGTAGAGCTGAGAATGTTTTGCAGTTAGACGAAAGTATTGGGCGGCCGTTTTTTCGCGATATTTTCCCTCTTTACCTAAGTTTTGTAGTACCAGACAGTCGCCCTAGGCAGCTAGCATGTTAGCTAGCAGATATGAACGTTCCTCACTGGCTAGTTGTGGATGGCAGATCCGCCAAACAAGTTAGCCTCTCGGCTCGTCTGTCCGGTCTGTGCTGGGGTCGAAAACAGGACTAACTTTTATATACACTTAATGTTCGCGAACAGATCACTTCGACTGACCCCAGCATAACAGCGCTTCTTTCTTTTTTCTTTCTTTTTTTTTTTTTGCACCATTTCTCGATGTATTATTCCATGTCTGCGAGAGCAGTTCAAGTTATTGAGCTGACGTGAGGAAGAGGGGCTGAAAACAAAGTGGGAACTGTCGAAGAAGAAGGACCACAAGAAGTAAAAAGAAATCTCGGTGGATCTCTTAACTAAGAGACCAAAGTCAGTAAACACTTATCATGGCTGTGGGCCGAATCACGATAAAATCGCTCGTTAAATTTGGGATTTGCTTGGCGATTCTCCTGACTTCAGTGGCTGGTGAGTGGCTTATTAGTGAATTGATTTTTGGATTGAGAGAAAATGTGCTCCTCATTAATATTTAATGCTTTCCTGTTGGTTTCTGCTCTATTTCGTCAATATATTCGCTTTGGTGCAGATGTTGCTTGAATACAAAAGCTTACCTATTATTTATTTTTTTCTTTCTTTTTTACTGTGGCACTTTTCATACTTTATTCCCTATTATTATGATATTTTAATACAGGGTTTTTCTTATTTTGCTGAAAGACATCATTTGCTCCCTGCGTGTTCGCGTCTGCCCCCCTTTATGTGTTTTTTTGCCATGTTGTCTGGCTGCCTCATTTCTGGAGTGATCTGTGAAGTTAAGTAAAACATCATAGATATCTTCTCTTAAACAGAGCAGCAAATACACTCCTTGCTCATTTTAATCATCGTGTGTACAAAAGGCCTGGAAAAACACCGCCAAACATACTGCAGCCATTGTCTGCCAAGTTGTGCCCCCTGTTCAAGACTCTGGGCTGAAGCCAGGCTTCTGTGAGACCTTGACTGTGATAAGATAGTAGCAGGGCTGTACAGAGATAGTGGAGCAGGGTATGCGGGGGATTGGAGGGAGCCACAGGGGGCAGGTGGAATGTGTGGGAAGGTATTTTAAAAGATGGGTGCTTTAGGTGATAGAAGTTCAAGATTGCACGCAGGCTTTGGCAGCCTGTTTGAAAATAGGTGGGCTTATGCAGGGTTTGCCCAACCCAGTGCGTGGGTGTGAATGTGTGTGCTTCTTAATAATGTATTATTATTACTGTGACTATGTGTTATTGCTGAGGCTCCTCCATCCATTCATAGACAGGGTATTATCAGAAACTCACATTTATGACTGCTGTTTCAGAGTGAAGTGAATTGGAATACATGGCACGACTATGTTCATAGTTTAACGCTGTCTGTAGATTGTGTCCCTGTTTGCATTTAGATGTGCATTTAATGGAGAAGAGATGCTTTAAATTCTCATTCATGATATGACAGAGATGTCTATTGACTGGGGTGTGCAGCTATCTAGGGGATGAACTTGTGAATCAACAGATGAAACATTTCTTGACGATATGACCTGTCAGGTTGTGACTAAAATCTTTGGCAGAGGTGGTTTAAAAAAACCAAACAGAACAGCAAAATGTAACTTGCGATGATGTCATTTCACATCATTATCTTGTAGCTTACCTTTATTACTGTGCCCCCTGCAGCTGTTTAGCTCCACCGACTGTCAGAAGATTGACAGACTGACTCAATAATCAGCACGACGGTGATTAATTGATGCTTATGCGCGTACATGTCGTGTAAACAGCCAATAACTCCAAATTGTCGGACTGTGCAAAATTAATTAGGACAGCAGTCAGACTTTGTTGTCATAATGACTGTAAAAGAGAGTGAAGACAAACTGCTTGCTCTCTGTACTGCTGCTGCTGCTGCTGCTTCATGAATGCAAAGCAGACACATCCCAGTGCACCGTTCTTCAGGTCATCCGTGGAACGATGAAGATGAGGAGCAGTACAGGGCGGTATAATTGGCAGAAGTGTTAGTCATCTGTCTGACTCAGTGCCGTGCACTTTTTTTCTTTTTTTCCCCTCTCATTGTCCCCTTTTCAGGACTTGCCTGTTACCTCTGTTTATTTCTGATTTCCTTCTACTGCCTGTTTGCAGCTGCACTGGGGTCATCCTTTCGCTGGCTGTCCCTGGTGACTAGTCAGTATGTGGGTGTATGCCTGCTGCTCCAAAATCTGGTGTAGAAACCGTTTCAGACATGGCACAAACTTGCACACACTACCTGCAGCATGACCACAGGCATTCTCTGTAATGGGTCTTTTCTTTACTGAAAATCCTTAGCAAGTAAGGCCTAACTTGTAGCATATTCATGCTCAAAATGTATGAAACAGCCCACATTCAAGCACAGTTCTTAGTCTTGTCCCAGGTAAGCTCGAGGTTTGGGGGTCCAAAAAGGATTAGAGTAGCAGCATTATACTATAGAAAAAAAGGCCTGCTCATTTGTTCCGCTTGTCCAAACCCTGAACCAGTGTCTCGGGGGCCCCATACTGTGGCGTTGACAGACCTACTGTTCCCTAGCCAGGCCACCCCTCTCCAGCCTTGCAGGGCCATGGCGGGACTCTTGAAGCTGTCAGCTTGGCCGTCACATCAGTGACTGCACAGAAAGTGAAGTTAGTGGCTCAAGATTACAGACTCCTGTTGGATTGTGGCGAAGTTGTTAGATGTATGTCCCGGCCCACATTGTAGGCCACAAAATTCATTGAGCCAGGTACAGACTGCTGACCACTCTGTGACCTGCTCTGTTTTTTTAAATGGTAGTCTCGTTGGAGGACAGGTAGAAGAGGCTGAATCAAAATTACTTAAATGCCACATTCAGTAAATTCTGCAGAATCTGTCTTGGTGACAAGGACAGTGCAAAGAGAACTCTTCTTGAGTTACAGCCTGCAACTGTCAAATATTTTTTACAGTTATATATTATCAAAATATGTTTCAGCTTGTGCTTTGTTACTTTGAAAGCTGATTGAAATAATCATAATAAAAATAGTCTCATTATGTTGCACAGAATCAAACCAAGTTACAGGAATTTAACTGATTTAACTCAGTATCAGCAGTGTGAAAATATTACCCAGAGTCCACATTCTCAAATTACCAAGCTGTGTCACCTTTGGCCCTCAGGCTACACTGCTGAGTGTGCATTAAGCTCTTCTCGGGATGTGATGTAGCACATCCCAAGAAACAGGACATAACTGGACCAGTGCAATTTAGAATGGCTATAAAGGGAAACTCAGACTGGAAGACATAAAAGCAGGACAGTTTGGTTGGTTCTCATCATTATTTTTTTAAAGAAGACATGAAGCTGACTGCAGATAGAAACAGACCAATGAATGCTGGAATGTGCAGGAGTTGGGAGGCCATTTGATCTCTAATACAGCCAGTGTTGTACTTTATTAGCTGGAGGGAAAAAAAAGAAAATCAATGTCTCTTCCTCTCTTTCCTACTACCTTGGTTTAAGTTCTGAGCAGAGGTAAAAGCTGCATGAGATACAATAGATCAGTGTTCAGTCAACCTTCTGGTTTGGCAAAAAGGAGAAATTAGCGGATGTTTTAGAAAACAAAAGGTGCAACCTTGAGATGGTAACTCAGAGTGACAGCCTGTGATTAGTGTGAGGCGTTTTCCTTGACCGGCACAGACAATACGTCTAGAGTGCACAAAAAATGTTGCTCAGTGTGTGGATTAACTGTTCCGCTTGGGGTTATTCGTATTTCTGTGAAAAGAAGCTTTTAAAAAAGAAAGCAGTATGTTAACGGCCTCTTCTGTAGAAACTGTTGCTTCTCTCTATCTTTCATTTTGTAGCTTTTACATCCTTAAGCTTCAGTGTTCCTGTGTTTGAGTCTACGTTTGCTTACAGTGATTGCACAAACAGAATGAAGTGCAGGTCTTAGGTGCCATTATTAAATTTAACATATTGATATTGGGGGGGGGGGTCAACTTATTAGCTGATAGTAATGTGTTAAAACGTGCAAAATAAGAAAAAATTGTGATATAGATCACATATATATGTTTTAATATATAAAATATCACACTTTGCACCGCATGCAGAATATGTGCTGGATGTATTACTGATGGAAAATTATGACTATAATAATTAACCCGAGGCATAACTGAAAAATTGTGATGAAATTACCTTGACTTTTTAAAGTGTAAAAATCAAAAGCATTAAATCTTCACTCTTCCAGCAAATGCCTAGCGCTTTTGTTGGGGGGAAGTTCCTGAAGTAATTATTTGACTATCAAAATAAAGTTACATTTCTGTTCATTGGCAGTTTGATTCAGTCGATTGAAAGATCATCAGTTGTTTGTTTTTTTTTACTATTTTATGATAGTTTACAGACTAAGCGATTAACCAACATAATAATTGTTAGTCTATGCCTTAATGCGATGAACTGATCGTGGCGGCTCTACATGAAGTAGCATGTTTGGTCATTTCACGTACAGCTAACAGAATTATTTTATTTTTATTTTAAAGTCCGTTTCCAGTTGTTAGTAATCAGGATGACCAGCAACAATATTTTGAATGTACACTTGCAGTAAAAATAAAAACCTGGGTGTCAAATTAAACTCAGTTTCATAGACTTGAACATTTTTAACAACATGTGATAACAGGGTACCTGTTTACTTTATTACTGATGATTAGTATAGCTCAGTGTGAATATGTTGTCATAATCTGGAGTTGTCACAGTGTCTTTGCATATATAAGCCTGTATTACTAATTCATGTGCACTTCCCCTTTTTAAATGAAAATAAACACAGTATAACTGACAGTGTCTGTGTCACAATTCTCCTTTGTTAATTGTGAGGTTGAGTATTGCCTCTGCTCTTATAGTTAGTATTCTGGGGGGTTTTTGTCAACTGAAAAGCACATCTTAAATGTATTAGTTGAATTGTTTTCCAACCACAGTTACTGGTAGTATCTGGCTACTTTTAGCCCCTAGCATAACCTAACCCAATAGAGTAGCCAGTCACTTGATTCATAGCTGATTATTTGATTTGTGACGATGGATTGTAGCAGGCCTCTTGATGATTGCCTTAGCTTAGTCTGAAGATGCTCTATAATTACTTCATTCAAATATTTTAGTTGTAAGCAGGACACTGGGCATGCTTATCATCATAATGGTGTTGGTATGGTGGTTCAGCTTTAGCGGAGAGGAATGTGGTGTTTTTTGTAATTTCATCTGCTACCTTACATTTGGTACAGCTCTACTAGCTAAATAGAGCTGCACCTATACAATATAGACAAAAGTACTGGTCCACACACTCTTAATCTTTAAATTCAGGTGTTTTCAATCCCTTTGGCAAAATGTGAAAAACTCAAGCACCTAGCCATGCAGTCAGCCTCTACAAACATTTGTGAAAGAATGGGTCACTCTGAAGAGCTCACATAGTTTGAGTGTGATACTATAACGGGATGCCATTGTTGACACAAGTCAGTTGGTGAAATTTCTTCCCTCCTAGATATTCCACATCAACCATAAGTGGTGGTGTTGCAGTGTGGAAGCATTTAGGAACCAACTCAGCCACAAAGTGGCAGACCACATACAGAAGTGTAGCTGAAGTTCAGCATAAATTTCAGAAAGCTTGAATTTGCTTGAAAATGAGATAGTACGGCCTGCACTGGCATATTTGAAGGCCTATAGAAATATCAATGTCAAAGATTCCCATCTATGAGAATGAAATGACTCAAATCAGATGAATGGTCTTAGAGATATTAGAGCTTGAAAGTGAAAATAGGACATCAGCTAACAACTTGACTTTGACTTTTCTGGAAAGACTTGGTGTGAGGTAGTAACATATCCAAAATATGTGATGTTGCTCTGCCTCACTTTCCCAAAATTAATTTTTTTTTAATTTTTATATTTTTGTTTACAGGCAGCATCCATGGCCTCAGTGTGTATATTCTAATACTTGGATTTTGTGATAGCTTAAATTCAACAATGTGTTTATCAAACATTAGGCTAAATTATGGATGAACTATTACCCAACAAATAATGAAGCACAAAAAATGATACTCTGTTTTCTTGCACTGTCCAGGATTTTTCATCCTTCATTTTTTTTTCCTAGTTTCAAGTGAATGAATTAGAGTAGAGGTTTCTAAAGGTGCATGTAAACGCCTGAAAAGGTTGAGCTCCAGCAATACATATAGTATATAGAACAGCTTTATTATTTGACTGGTTAAACAAAGTGTCAGCCCTAAGAAATTGACTACCACAGTCATACTGAATTCTCCTATTTCCATTCTTTCTGTAAGCTAAATATTTCAATCCTTTTTATTGAGGTGGGGTCTCAATTTTCTAGAACATCACAGCACCAGTTAGCTCTTAGAGAACAGGTGAAACCTCCATCACACCAGACAGCCACAGGCCTCTGGTAGAGTGGGTGGATGTGTAGGGGAAATCAGCCAGTCAAGCCTGTACTTGCTCATTTATCCAAGAAGGAAATAATGATGTTATGAACACAATCTAAATTCAGACACAGCCTAAACCCAGACTTTAGCTTTTCCATAAATCTGAGATTACCCCCCCCCCCATAAAAGCATAGTAAACACCTCTCCGATCTCCTCCTCATCTGTGTTTTCATGAAATATTTGAGAAAGTTTAGCGAGAGGGAGGGGGCTGGGTTTTAGTATAAATGTGTGGTGGTCAATAACGGAGGTCTTTAAGCTTTGAGGGTAGGACAAGCCACAGGATTAGCATAACTGTACCAGACCCAGACGGACACAGACTGAGCGGTGGTGTTTTGAAGGGGGGTGGGCAGTCCCCGAGGCAACAGATGGGACAGATTAAAGCCCGCCCCCCGCACCCCATCACCAGCCCAACATCTTTAAACTCAACCGGGGTACTTGGGAAAATTGCGAGTGTCAGCAAATACCCTAGATTCCTGTCCATCCCACCTCAGCAGCTAGTGTCCACCTGAACAGCCGTAGCAGGTACGATTCTGACACACTAGTGTTTTAGTGTCTGTCGGCGTGCAGCAGCTTGAGCTCTGGTGACACTGAAAGTGGCATGCTCCTGGGCAAAGATGGTGCTTCTCTGCATTTTTAGCATATTTGAGTTGTTAAGGTATGAAATGCAAATGTAAACAGCAGAAGGAGGCGAGAGTGTGTTTTAATACTACATGTTTTGGTTTCTTTTTTTGTTTTGTTTTTTACTCTGAGTCAGTTCTCTTTAAAATCTCAGCATATTTTCAGTTCTCCACATGAAAAGCAAAGCAAGATAACACAACTTGCATCCTGAAGTAGACAATGTTCGCGTGCCAGCAGAGGGGGTGATGGTGTGTGCATGATGCACCAAGCACATTTCAGCCTTTAGTCAAAAAGCCCCGCTCTGCTTTTTTCCCTCTTCTCCTTTCCCACACTGTGTTTCTAATCTTGAATGTGTGGAGAAGAAACAGCCAACACATCCGTGCACTGGGTGACTTTTAATCAAGTCTCAGACTGCCGTCTCTTGCATCGGTCCTATGGGCCTTGGCAGCGCAGAGAGAGAGAGAGCCAGATTAGATCGCTGTTGTTTTTTTTTAACAGGGGAAGGGGGTAGTCCGCAGCGGTGGGGGGTGGGGGGGTGCACCGAAGGCCAGCTGGGGGAGGTGGAGAGAGATTAGCAAATAACTGGGCCATGGGTAAACACACAGCAGTGCCCGCCACCATCCAATGAAGAGGCGCAGAGCAGTAAACTACTCTGAAGCCTTCTGATATGACTACCCTCTCTGTCCTCCCCTCTCCCTGCTTCGCTCCACTGGCCTTGCCTGCATACTGTGACCCACAATCCAACACAATGTTGAAAGCCAAGATTGTATAGCAAGCACCCCAGAGCAAAACCAGGTACAGACCAATCATAGATGAATGCAGAAACTAGCACCCAATCAGAACCTCTCCAAAAAACAAAACAAAACAAAAAAAACCCCCCCACAGAACTCAAGTGAAGGAGCCAACCGTAGCCACGCTAAGTTGCAGAAATACCAAAGAAGAATGGCTCCTGGACTGCTCCCATGGCTCAGGCTGCAAATGAGCAAAGCCTGGGTCACTTGGCTTTATCCCATGCTCCGCTGTCTTCCTTCTCAGTTTACTTTTGTATATTGAGCTACTAAATTCAATAAATATATTTCACAGGATGAACGGCTCTATTTGTCTATAAATAAGCTTTAAAAAAAAGAAAGAAAAGAAAAGCTGCTATGCTCAGTGTTCTCTGTTTATCTTGTGCACGCTTGTTATGTGCAGCCGTGCAGCCAGAATGAAAGTGTGTTGCACGTCAGTCAGTGTGTCATAATGATATTTTAGTCAGACAGACAATGATGGGTTGAAATTGGGTGGGGGTGGAGGGCTAGGGGGACTGAGGGCATGTTGCTTGGCAGGATGAGAGTTAAATCTCCCAGAGAGCTCCTGTTGTCTGGAAACCTCGTATTCCTCCACTGCTTCTCTGTGGAGCAGTGTTTAGATTGAGCTTTGGTCTTAGTCTTGGTTTTATTTGTTTGTTTTTTGCATTGTTTTACTGCAGTAAAATTAACTGAGAAAACATTTTCCCCTTACAATAGTGAAATGCAAAAATCTCTTCTACTCATGAATTAAAACCCAGAAATCTTTTTTTCATTAATTCTCAGCACAAAGGAATTCATTTGTTTTTATACCCAAGCAGATTAAGTGTCAAAATCTACAAGACTTGGGAGATCATATCATAGCCTCAAACGCTAGTAGAAGTAATAATATCAGCATACTGTACTATTTAGCAGCTATGGTAGAAAGACAGTGGAAGAGTGTTTTCATTTAATTTCTACCAAGCCTGGCATACAAGTGTGTCTAACTGTCTGTGGGTGTTGTCACAGGCTCTGTACTTCCTTTCATTGTTCTCCTTGTGTTGTCCCTTTATGTTTCTCCTCTTTATACAAGAGTTCATCCTGTACAACTCATGTCCTCACTTTCACCATCTACAACTGTTGCTGAGTGCTGAGAAAGGATGCAAATTGTCTTTTTGAAAAACAGCTTCCAGTTCGGCCCAACAGTAAAATCATATTTAATAAAATCTAGCACAGATGGATTTTTCTTAAGATTTTTTTTTCTTTTATGCCTTTATTAGATAGTGCAGAGTGAAAAGTGAGCAGGAAAGCAAGCAGAGAGGTGGAAATGACCATAGGTTGGACGTGAACCTGGGCTGCCTGCACCATAGACATACAGCATACATGGTTGCCTGCTCACCCACTGAGCCACCCTGGCACCCCAGTGCTTGATTTTTTTTTTAAATTGCCTACACATTTTTCACAATAGCTACTAGAGCCATTTTTTAACTGACTTTTATAAGTGCCTCTAAAAACACAACTAAGAGATCGAAAATGCACACATGGTGGACAACAGCCCGTGTTTATGAACTTACAAGGTGTCAGAGATGATTAAATGACAGTGAAGAGGTGCGATACTGGCTGTTGTTGTTACAAATTCATTTATGGTGAGAGGAGAGCCAGTGACAAGCTGGGAAGATCTGTGTTCACATCACACTACTGTATATGACAAGAATAGCAGTAATACTCACTATTGATACTTTTGCTTAGGATTCAGCTGTCTCTATTTATCACTCATTATCTAACATAACTTGCAACATTTTAAAGTTTGGAGAACTGGCAAACAAAAAAAGATGCCATACAGTGCACATTCAGTGGTTCGGAGAATCTCCGACTGATGTCAGACCCGTACTACCCTGGGCACTAGTGGCAGAAACTTCTGATGTCCTGTCCAGAACTCAGTCTTGTCTGTGGGAGCACAACCCTGTCTGAAATTAGCTCTGTGCTTGGCATTTGTCTTTGTTTTTTCTTTCTTTTTTATTACTGATGTGGCAGTAAAATCTGCTATTTCAAATTCACAAAATGCACCCGGGGCAAGATGCTTCTCCTTTTTTGCTGGTGTTAGTCTTGAAAAAGGGTGATATAAGCCTGTTTTGCTGCTAGCGGCTTATGCTGATAGCAGTGGCCACTGTTTATATAGTGTGTCACATCAGTTTTGTGTTGCTGAATGCTCAGAAGAGAGCGTGATGAAGAGATGGAAGACAGTTCAGTTACTTTTCATAATGAGATCTTTGTTTCCATGGCATGAAGACAGGAATAAGTAATAACAAACAAAACAAATATCCAGCAATCAGTTCTGCAAACGGATTTCACAATGGGCACATTTTAATCACGCTCTACTCTCAAAAATAAAGCCTGTTGCATAAAAATACACTGCTAAAATGTGGGTGACCTGCAGCTCAGTACTGTTCTTGAACACATCCTCTGCAGAGGAGGCACTAGAGCTGCTGCCTTCCTGCTAGCGTGCTGCTCTTGCTACCTTCTGCTGTAACATTAAAAATAATCAAAGCTTGGAATTATGGTCAATCCTAATCATAAAAGATAAAAAATTGTTTTTATTTTTTATTTTTTAACTTTAAAATTAAAGACACTCAAGAGGGTATTTAAAGGGTCATAGTAAATGACCAGTCTTCCCAGTAAAGAGCTCACCTTTACTTATTTCTATGCCTATTTACATCTGTGGAACATTTATTTGGTATATTTAAGCTTAGTGTTTTTTATTGTTTGGGGGGGGGGGTTGTAGCTTTTAGTTTTATGAGAACATGCACAGTATGACATCATATGTAAGATAATTGTTAGTACATATACCATTCAGTGGCCATTTTTAACTCTGTATCTGCCTGCTGGGTTTCTACCTGCTAACTCTGGCAGTCCCCTGAGCTCTTTAAAATTCAATTACCTCATGAAAATAAAAATTCTTCCACATAGTTAACCCTGAGTTTGAACTCCTTTCCCACTCTGCACATACACAGCACGCACCCTCCTGTAGGCAAAGTCAGTCCCACAGGACAGAAGGCAGTGGAGGGCCCACAGGTTGAGGGTAGCCGAGGCCCACAGTAGACCAGGGTTGATAGCTTTATCAGATAATCGGAGCAGAAGAGGAAAGCTGGCTCCATGCCCAGCAGAGCTACCACTCCATCATGTCACCTTCTGCCCACTCAGGCTAGCTTGACCTTGGGCAGAGCACAGCCGCTTTCCTCTCTCCACCCCTCTAAACAATCTTCAGCCCTCCGCCCTCTCCCTGAGATGGAGGAAAGGGAGGAGCTGGGAGAAAAGGAAACAAACTGGCACATCATGTCTCCCTTATCTGAAATTACCCACAGAGGCAGCCTGCGCACAAACCCACACTGACATTCAAACTATTTCTTGCTGGCATGGCACACAGCCTCCCAGACATTCAAGACCGAGTCTTCTTTTTACTCAAAAGACCAATATTACACTACAGTCAATGTTCTTTCTGTTTTTATCCAGCTCTAAAAATGTTTCATTATTTACAAACAAGGTCAGCTTAAACATGCGCATTGAGCTGGTCAGTGTGGTCTTCTAGACACGACTTTTACCTCTTATCTTTTTGGTGATGCTTTTTAATTGGTACCATTTCGATCCCTGATGTCGACTTTGCCTCCACTTCTCACATATTTCTCTGTATGTGAATGTGTTATGTCCTTCAGGCTAGAGTTTAAATTGGTATTTGTATTGATCTTTTGGCTAGAGAGAAGCAGCCATCTCTGTGTGCAGACAGTAATGTTCTTTTATGTGTGGATTCTTCCTGTGCCTGCCTTTATAGCTCATATAACATGTGTATATATATTTGTTTGTGTGTGTGTGCGTGTGTGTGTATGTAAGTGTAGCTCAAAATGGGTAAATAAATGCTAGTAAATCTGCCAGTAATGAAACAAACTCTTGCTGGATGTATATTAAGTTATTAATCCAAAATTGCACTTGATGTGCTACCATGCTTTCATCTGTTTAATTCAGTTTGTTGTGACTGCAAAGATTGTGGGTTTTTTTTGTTGTTTTTAATTTTTTGAGAGAAGTAAGGTGCATGTTAGCTCTCTGTGTTTTCACAGCGGCGCAGGGTGAGGTGAGGGAATGTGCCTTCACAGACCAGCAGCAGCAGTGGGAGGTGGAACGAGTGGCGGGCGGCGAAGGCCGGGTCTCCCCAGAGAACACCACCATCCGATGTGCCAAAGGCGGCCACTGTTTTGGCCTCTGGGAGAGAAGTCCTCCAGGCGAAGTGCGCCTGGTCAAACAAGGTATTTTAGTTGTGATATTTTTTTTAGGTTATGAAACGTAACCAAAAGCTCAGCGGTGCAAACATTTGGGGCTCAAATGAGCTTTGAGACAGCAGCACATTTGTCAGGCACTAATTGGAAAACCAGGTGCTGTTTTTTTTTCCACAATCTATGATTAGTCTTAGTTACATGTCAGTTAATCACTGGAGCTTCTCAGTGTGAAAGCAATTGATTAATTGATAAGTGGATTGACATAAACTTAATAGTTAACATAAACTTTTGACATAAACTTAATGTTTTTATTTACTCAAAAAAATCATGGTATATATGTCTGTTTTTATCTTCCCCACACAATATAATGCAGGAGAATATTGTCATCTGTCTGTATACATCCATGAGGTTTTACCTTTCTGGTCTATGGACTCCAAATTCACAAGGAGTAGAGTCATGAAATTTGGCTTATGTGTTCTTCATTCTTCAAAGATGTCCAACATGATGTTCATATTCCTGGATGTTTATTACCCTTTGCACACTTTAGCTATATTTATCTGAAGTTGAGAGTAAACAAAATGGAGGATTTCAGGCTGTTAATGCTAAGATAATATATGCTACTGATATGTAGCCTAGTTTGGTTAGCCTGGTCATGTGATCATATTGTGCTGTGTGATTGGCTATACCTACTTGACCATTATTGACTGAAATGGAGAAAGTGGGCATTCATATCCAGTGTTAGATCCCCACAATTTTACAGTTGTGACAGCTCTCCGTTTAATCACGGTCCTGGTTACTTGTCAGCGGGGTCTTACCCCAGCTGAATTCAAGGCAACACTAAAGCTGTGGCAGGGTAACTCGCCTGGCTTCTAACCACCGTTAATCCTGACGTTTGCCCCAGCAAATCCACCTCGACTCAGTACAGAGTCTAAAACTGCCAGACAGGGAGAATACTGAGAGGAACTGTTCAAGCCGAATTAGTATCCACAGAAGGTTTGGCCGCGTCCTCTCTGCAGTCCAGTTCTCGTCCGAGTATGGATACCCCTGAAATTCTCGTCTGATGCTTCTGTACATCACTTTTTATAGCATAAATCTAAGACACATCCCAGTTTTGATACATTATCCTGACAGACTATCACCCCACTGCCTTTGTCTATTTGGGTTGTTAAACTTAACCATTACTTCATTTCTTATTAACATATGGGTCATTTTGTTCTTCCCAGTCTGGGACATGTCTCGACATGTTTTTAACTTTGCCCTTGCTCGTCTCTAGGCAACAGTTTCTAGTACCTCATTTTACCCTTAGCTCAGTGATTTCACAATTTCCTTAATACATTGGAAATATAATTTCTGTGTTACATTATTCGATTCTAAATCACATAATTCATTCTCTGATGTTTCTATAAATTTGAATTATGATTGTCCATACAGTGCTTAGGCTATCGGGTAATCAAGATCTCAACTCACTTGACACCAGCAACTGACCTCGGTCACTGAACAGCTGGCAGTAGCTAGACACTAGGTAATCCCAAATTTCTAGAGCCAGTCTTTTTATAGTAACGTCAGTTCAAAGCTGCAGTTTTATTGATTAGCCTGTGTTGGCAACTTCTGATTGGCTGAGCATTGTCTAACATGTTGGTCTGGGATGAGTCATGGCCATAAATAGTACAGGTTTTGACTTATCATTGAGCAATATTAAAGCCATACCTACTGCTCAGCAATATTACTCAAATGTAAACAACATGGTTGCCTTTCTCCTCATTTAATGTGAACAGAACTTTTTTTTTTTTTTTTAGAATATCTTCAGTATTTGTCATGTGGTGCCCAAAGTATGTTTTTATTTGCATAAAGTGATTCAAACCCCCACAAATTGAGACATAAAATTAAACCAGAATACAGGAAATTAAATGTCAAATCCTCCATTTTGTAGGTGACTGATCACATTCAGTCATCATCAACCCTTCAAATCAGTTGCTCAAGATGTAAATAAGCATGTTTTTTTTTTTGTTTTGTTTTTTTTTTTAAGCCTGTCATGTCTGTAAATAAGCATGTTAATGTTTCATGCCCAGAAAGCTTCTTTGCTTTTAGGCCCTATAAAAGTCATAACAAGGCAAATGCAATCTGCTGTTTGCCTTGAGCTCATCATTCTAGCAAAGTAAATAATTGGGGGTGTTGGATTGTCGGTTAGACAGGATGTTTTATTTTTTCTGTTTTGTGACATGTTAGACTGAAGGATTAAATAAGAAAGTGTCAAAGAAAAAGCTCCTCAAGCACATTTTGTTTGCGTGTCTCAACTTTGGCTGGAAAAATCCTTTGTGATCAAAGTTGACGTCAACCGCACTGTTTGAAAATTCACATTTCTGAATGTTTCAAGTCATCTGAAAGAGTCCAAAGTCACCCCCCCCCCAACCCCAGTGATTTTTCACATATGCACTGTCAAGTGTCTCCATCGGCGGGGGGGGGGCAGTCATCTGAATAGTCAAAAATATTTGGCATTCAACTTTTTTTCTGTTTCACAAAATCATGTTTTTCTTGCATGTAAAATATTTTGGTGCCCACCAAAGAGGTTTTGGCCTTCCCCCAAAGGAAAAATAGTCGTGATTCTGATTAAAGATATATGTCTTGAACAATTTTTTTTTAAAAAAAAAAGATGGGTTTCATTATAGAATTATGCCATCACAGTCATCAACCTCAGATTCAAAAAATGTTTTGAACCTTTCTCTCTCCCTCAGGTTGCTGGACTCACCTAGGTGACAACCAGGGTTGCCGAGATGACCGCTGTGTGGTTACCAACTTGCCTCCACAGATCCAGAATGGGACTTACCACTTCTGCTGCTGCGGCAGTGACATGTGCAATGTGAACTTCACAGAGGACTTCCCACTGCCGAGCCCCACCACTGCACAGCCCATTCGTAAGGACACACACTTACACATAACCACACTGCTGGCGTTGTGAATTTCAAGCCACAGGACTCCTCCCTTGCATTTTCCTTTTTATTTATGTCAGCCAGCTAATCAACACAAATTAGTTAGATTAAAGCCAGATCTCATCCTGCTTTTATTTACATTAATATTTAATGTTGACTTTTAGTCATACAGCTTTATTACTGCTAAACTGTGAATTCAGCTTCAAGGCTAAAAAACAAAAAAATTGTAATATGGCGAATAAAGGAATAAATGAAAAGCATGTTTGAAATCATCGGGGTTGTTATACCCGCACCTGCTTATAATCTGTCTCTTGCATCCCCTCTGATATATCATTTAGCCACAAGGACTTAGAGTTGAGTTGTCTGATTGCCACCTGTTATAGACCTTGACAACTGTGGATTGTAGAGACAAGCTGGTTTTCACCCATGCAACAAATGAGATGATAGAATTTTGAGCATCCACTCTCGGGGCTTGTGTAGATCCCCTGAAGGACTGTGACGGTGCGTGATGGTGGATTCGGTTTAAGTCGTGACTGAATTCTGTGAAAAGTGAACAGATGAAGTGTTAATTGTTCCTTCTTCTCAAGGTTGAGCTGTGAATGAAAGCGCGTGAGGTGGGAGTGGTAGCGAGAGCAGCTCGTCATCTCCCCTGCCTGCACACAAACACACGCTCCCTACCATCCATGTCGTCTCTCTGCATTCCACGGATTACGCGGTGTCTGCTTTATCTGTCTGTCTGTGGGCGTGCCAGTGACTGTTCCACTGTGTAGACAGATGACAAAGACAGGAAAGTGTTAGGGGAAAAAATGCTGTTAAACTATTTGATTAGTGATACTTAAGTTCGGATTGTGTTATAACTTTAAACTTATAACTTTAGTGTTATTTTGTGGCATGTCTGGGCAGACTCACTCCAGTGCTGTTAGAAGTAGGAAATGGTTTGAATCAGTTGGCTGTCTGCATGATGTTAAACCAAGACCCATGAGTCACATTGAGGCCTAGAAGCACTGAGAATAGTTAGAAGTTAGGAGAAGGGTTAAACTCCTGTCACCACAGTGAAGAACCTGAGCTAGTTGTGATTTGGTGCTATATAAATAGAGTCAATTTAATTGAATTTTATCTCAGAAACTCCTGGAGAAACATTGTCCAAATTTGGCCCAAACGTTCACTTGGATTCAGGAACAAGCTGATTAGAATTGAGTGATCAGAGGTTAAGTGCAACAAGATATCACACAAATGTTGCTGCAGCACTCAGTCCTTATTTATAAAATCTTAAGGTATACTGTAATTACTTAGTACAGCTGTCAGGTAAATGGCAATAGTGAAATATAAATTGTATAAATGCTCACATACTTCAGTTTTGTCTTGGCTTGTCTGGGCACCATCGGTGATATTTGGGAGCAGTCTTTCGATGTCGGTGTGTTCTGTCAGATGACTTCCTGTGTAACTCTCTTGTTAATTATGAACTCGGTGACCTTGGCATTTCAGCAGAGCCTACTAGTCAACCCCCATGTGTGCGCACAAGAGTGTGCTCATGCACGTTCGTTCTAGTATGTCAGTCAGAGCTGCCCGTAGGCTCTTGCAGCCATCAATTATTGATAAAACGTGTGTCTCATGGCAGCCCCAGTGTGTTGACTATTGTAACAGAAGCAGAAAAGTATGTTTCTGGACTCTACTGTTCCTGCACAGTAGTGGTATATGTGAGGGGGGGTGTTAAAATATTTAAGGCATCTGTACATCTGCTTGTCTCTACCTCACCTAACTGTTTTTATCTGTTACTGTAACCAAAAACAGCTGACCATCTGCCTACCATTCTCTCTTTTTACATATTTTTTCTTTCTTAACATTCACTTCCCACACATCCTCTGTTTATCTTTTCCTGAGCTGCTCTCTAGGCCGTTCATGTTTCTAGGTTTTAGTTAAGCTCTTCTTTTCTTTATGGCACACCCAATCATTTGCAGGCACACACACACAAATACCCTCCACACATTTAAATGTTTGTGTGAGTGTTAGCCTACGCTGTGGGTACTGAGTGACCTGCTGTTTGGAAAAAAATGAAGGAAAAAAATGCAACATACCTGCGAGTCTGTTTAAAATCTGCTTGTTTCCTACACCTGTTACACTGCAGATTCCCACTGGAATTTTTACCTGAGCAGCAATTATTCTTTTTAATTAGCCTAGTTTGGCATAGCAGTATTATATGAGGCTGTCATTGACACAAAATTGCCTTTAAATTCTTGGCATTTTTAAAAATATTAATAAACGTGTGCAGACTGTAGCAAAATACCAAGAGGCTTCTTGTGGCTTACAGTGAGAAGATGTGAAAACAAACAGTGGTCAAATCTAGATGTCATAATCAAAAAATGTATTGTAGGGCAGAGGAGTGTGCTACGAACAAAGCTGAACACAGAAAGGCTTTCTCTGCATTAGCTGGCTCAACAAGGCCCAGCCCCGCAGTTGGAGATGACAATGTGTCACGACGGTGGTTATCAACTTTCTCTGTTAAGCCAGGCTTTCTACTTCAGGCTCTGGGTGCACTCACATAAAAATAGGCACTTTTCAGATTATGTGATGCTTCTTTTGCACAAAATGATCCTTATAAGTGCCACCTACTCCAATCAAACTGATAATAAAATGGCGATTAAAATTATATAAATATATAAGATTTTTACAAATAAGCTCAGGGATTAATGCTGCAGAAAATCATTACTCTGGTGATTTAGTGGTAAAGTAAATATTTTAAGTGAATTATTTCACTGTTGAGTGTGCCCTCAGTGCTGCTGTTCATTTCTAAGGTGACAGCTGCACATTAGAGCACTGAAACTTTAAACTGGATGCATGTAAACATTAGAGATTACTGTCCCATAACCTAATAAAGAAGAAGCAGAAATCTTATTGGAAATTTTATTGAATGAACAGGCATTCATTGGTGTGTTCTAGTAGCTGCAGTTCAGTTCAATTAAATTCAGTTTTATTTGTGTAGCACCAAATCACAACAGTCACCTCAAGGTGCTTTATATTTTAAGATAAAGACTCTACAATAATAGAGAGAGAACCACAACAATCAGACAGCCGTTATGAGCAAACACTTGGCTACAGTGGGGAGGAAAAACTCCCTTTTAAGAGGAAGAATCCTCTGGCAGAACCAGGCTCAGGGAGGGGCAGCCATGCGTCTTCCAAAGGGTGGCTGGTCTCTCCCTTAGGGTGAAGAGCGCAGTCGTTCCAAAGGGGATCAGAGTAGAGTCGCTACTCCTCCACATTGAAAGGAGCCAGCTGAGGTGGCTCGGGCATGTGACTAGGATGCCTCATGGGTACCTCTTGGGTAAGGTGTTCCAAGTATGTCCTAATGGGAGGAGGCACCTGGGTAGACCCAGATTATATTTCTTGGTTGACCTGGGAATGCCTCCTGTTCCGCTGGATGTGGAGGTGGCTCAGGAGGTCTTGGTTTCTTTGCTTAGGCTGCTGCCCTCGCGACCCGGGCCCTGGATGGATGCATTGATTGATTGGTTGATTGATTTCTGTTGATTTCATGTTACAGCATTATCATTCATCACCAGCCATCATCATCAATATAATTTCTGCATTAGTGGGCTCCATTTATAGGTTTGCAATTGCTCATTCTTCTGCCAAGAGTTTGTAGAATAAAAAAAAACATATATTGAGTCCTTAACAGGCTGCTTGTTTGCTTTTGTCTTAGATGTAGTCACTTAAAAATGGCCTCATAGCAGAGCTGTAAATGCAGCTTTGAAGCAAACTCAATTCTGAGTAATATTTCTTAACTTTGTAGCACTAATTATTCTGTCCTGAAGAATAATAGCTTTTGACCTTGAGTAACTCTTTGTCTTTGCCTCACCTGGTCATCACTGTGCGTGCTTGAGTTCCGCCCACAGTGAAATTCAGCGAAGAAGTAGGCACAGCAGTGCAGCCAAAAGTGACAGGCACGTGTGTCATATTTAAAAACAAACAATAAAAAGAACAGCGGGCACAGCTCGTCACTGGTCTCAAGTTATTTTGATGCATTTCCAGTTTCCTGTCTTTAACTTTGTATTATCTGTTCTGAATGTAGCGCCCCTCCTGTCTTTTAAAACACTGTTAAGCGACCTGTCTTGTTAACATTACCCAGCATGTCATTCAGCAGTGTCATTTTGTCAATGTGAGTTATTAGTATAACAAGTAGTTTGTTGTTATGATCAGACCTGTGAGCAAGAAGTGTGCACAGCTAATACATCTCCCTCCTCAGTATGCTCCACGGTGTTCCAGACAGCCATTAATAAAACAGCCACAGTGGGCATTCACCAGTATAGGGGTTTTTTGAAAAACAATCTTATCATGCATGAAATTTCACCCAGTACTAAGTGAGTGCATTTACTTACTCATAACCAACTTAAGATATTATTTAAAAATCATTTTTTAAATATATCTAAATTCCTGCAATTATGTTTAATACACCAGTGTTTTATCACCTTTGTTTTGGCACCTGCAGGAACATGTGTTGCATCATTTATCGGCTCGGTGTGTGCATGTGCATCCTTATGCCCATACATGATAGAAACACTCAAAGCAATTAGTGGCCAAATATTCCATGGGGTTCCTTTCATGGGCAAAATAACTGCATATGACAATCACTGGTGGAAACCAGATTCAAAAATAAATTGAAACCAAAGCCAAGTTTCTCATGTCTATGCAGAATATTTTACTACATTAAAATAATAAACATTTAAGAATTAGAAAGTGAATTTGAGATTCTGTGACATTCAGAAGTCCATTTGAATTTCTGTGGGGTGAATTTGATGAATGTTCCTAGTTTGGTGACTGAACAGTGTGCGGTTTTTGGAAACCACTGAGGCGAATCTCTATGGCCTTTGTAACCTACACATAAAAGAAAGTCCTAGGTCTGTACTCTCCTAAGCTATGCTGCGGTCAAAGGACAAATCATTTTATAGAGGGATTTTCAGCATGCATCAGATGGGCCAGTTATACAGTATGTTGTTGGTTTTTTTCTTCCTGATCTAAATAAAATCTTATTACTGTATGGTTTGTATTTTTACCTGTTTGCTCATGAATATTTACACCATTCTTATAGCCATAGATGAATCAACACAAGTTGTATTGCACATCTTTTGTGTTGGATTGCATCAGATTGTACAGCTGGGTGTAGCTGTAGTGCTTTGCTTTCCTTTGACTCTTGCTTAAAAATCAAAGGCCAGAGGGTGGCTTCAGCCATTTAACCCCCCCCCCCAATATAAAGGTCACATTTTGATTTGTACTTTTGTTTTTGATGCCTTCCCCTGTAGATACTCGCACACTGCGCTACGAAGAGACAGTAATTATCACCCTGGCAACAGTCTCTGTGCTGGCTGTGGTCGCTGCAGCAGCCTTCTTTGGTTACCGTATGATGCACGGTGAGTTACCATGGCGCCACAGTGTGAGGAAGAGCATTCATTATTCAAGGCTTTTTAAATGTTTTTGGTAGCATTTGACTGGATTTCATAAATGGAATCAGAGCTGTTGTGTTTGCTGAAATATGTCTCTGTGGTCGCTGATATATGTAAATGTGTATTAACAGGAGATGGCAAACAAGGCCTTCACAATCTCAACATGATGGAAGCTGCAGGCTCTGAGAGCTCACTGGACCTGGACAATCTCAAACTGCTGGAGGTCAGTGCCCATGTCAGCCTCCTTGTCCTTTCTGTGTGTGTAGTTTGGAGTGAAACAGTCATCTTTTCATAAGTTGAATCACTTTGTTTTCTAGCCCATGAAAGAGCCCAAGTATTTAGTGTAGCTGTGGGACGTGCCAGCTCAACACTAACCAAATGAGCCAATAGGAAGAAAATACAGCCCTGACTGAATTGTTCGGCAGCTATTTGACTAATCTAGATTTAGTGAGATTACTGCCGTGGTTCCACACCAGCATATTATTTCAGTTCTTAATGGGTACAGTGGTGATGTATGTGAAATTAGGAAAGTAAATCCCTCTGAAAAGCATGGCTCACTCTGTTTTCATCCCCAAATCCTGTGGATTTCAACTGGCGTGTTTTATAGAAATTAATGCTGGCACTGTTCTTCAGCATCTTTACAGAAAGTAGTGTTTCCAGGAGAAAGGAGAACCAGAGCTAGAAAGAGAAAAGAGAAACCAAAGGCATGGAGACAAAAATACACTCAAAATACATCAAGGTTTCTGGTTATGTTTGTCTTTTCAATGTGACTTTTATCATCGGATCACAACAGGAGGCATTCAGTGACAGGGCCAGGCATACAAAAATAGAAATGTGCTTACACTGTCACAGGATCCTGAAATCCTGATACTAAAGTGGGAGAGCTTGTATTGTAATAGGAAGTCAGCAGAGTTTGGATGTAGCCACAATAACAATATATGCAAGATATGCAGGACTGGAAGTAAAATGAATGCAGGAACTGATTTAAAATATTTCTATATGGGAGACATTGGTTCGGTGTCATACAAACTCACAATTTCCAAAGCAACACGGGGCTATTTTCTGTCTATTTACAAGCTGATTCATCAAATGAATTCTGGCATTTTTTAGCCTGTCTGTTCTGACTGTGACTCATGCTGAGTGCACTACTGAACTGTGATGTATGGTGAGCGGCAATGCGCTGTCCTTCTAAAGCTAAAGGTTTGGTTAGCCTGCTGGCAACCCACCAGTTTATCCTTAGTAATATTCAGCATTTATTTAGAAGAGGTAAACACATACAGCAAATATATCAGGAAAGAATTGAATTGCTGACTGCACTGATAACTGTTTTCTTAAATCTCCTTAGCCAGCACTGTAAACAGATCTTAATCTGTCGGTAACGGCTTCCTCTCCGATGCTTCGAAATACCTTTTTTAAACGATTCAGTTTTGTTCTGTCTTTAGTGAAAAGCAGCTGTGAGTCAAATCTCATTAAATCTGCCAAAATCATGATTTTGGTCACTCTCTCAGTATGTCCAGTGATGCTGGGTCTATTAAAAAAAAACACATTTAAAACAACTTCTGCTGTGACCCCGCAGCTTCAGACTGACCTTTTAGAAAAGAATGTGAAATGACACTTTAGTAGCTGCGATGTTTCATGATAGAAGCACCAGGTGGAGCAGATGGACGATGTGCCTCTTCTCTCATAGAGTTTGGTCACCACACAGATCACTGCAAACATCTAAACGTGCCTGACACGGACTTTGTTAAAGCTGATTTTCCCAAATCTCTCTTGAAATTTCCCTTCAGAAGTATCGTCTTTAAAAGACATAAGCAGGCTAGGCTGTGTATGTTTGTTTTATGCATCCTTGCTTTCACAAAGTGTCTTCCCCCAAGTCACAACAAGTGGGTTATGCCACAAAAAAAGAAGTGGAACTGGCCACCATAGCTCACTGTAAGGCAAAAAAAAAAAAATTACATTTATGCCAGTAAAAATGGAGTGAAAAACTATTGTATACTCAGTGTGAAAATGTTAATTGTCTGAGAAAATGAAATTTCTGCTGTGTACTTTGACAAGAGAGAAAGACAGCCAACCAATCAGAAATGAACATAATGACCCAATGACACAGGTGCTGGCATGTTTCCCCCTCTCTGCCACATCTGTTCAGTGGTTTTCAATTCAGAGGCGGCGAGCGTGAGTGACATTTTTTCAGGCAGGAGTTGAGATCAGAACACTGTCCTTGCAGCTTATCAAAAGCAGGCACATGTTCTTTCACGTTAAACTGATTGCCTGGGGGGGTGAGCCAGCAAACCTTACCCAGACATAACAGGGTCCATTGTTTCCCACAGTAGATTTTATAGCAAGACATGAATGTTTGGAGGTGGAAATTGCACCGAAATAAATGCACTGCTGAATTCAGCTCTTAACCTCTTGCTGATGGCTTTTAAGCTAGACTGTTTGGGCCTTAATGGTATGCTGTTTTTTTTTAGTTCTCTAATTGAATGATTTGGAACTGACTTAGGGACTTTTTGGCTGTTTTACCCTGCTGTTTGCCTGTAATTTACTTTATTTCCTATGTCTCTTTTCTCTGCCTGGCTGCCTGTATTTGTGGTTGTTTGTACCTCTCGGTTTTTCTGTTTGTGTCACAGTCTTTTCTGTGTCTTCTCTTGCTTGTGTTTCTGTATAAGGATTCAAAGCGGCTCAGACATAATTGCCATTTCATTCACATTTTTCTCACTAGACAAACAAGTGCCAAAGGTCTAGAATGGCAAAGACCTCTATTAATAGTCTGTGCATTTCCTGCTGTCACCACCTCTTTCAGCTGATTGGGCGTGGCAGATACGGAGCCGTGTACTGCGGCTCTCTGGATGAGCGGCCCGTTGCTGTAAAGGTGTTCACCGCAGCCAACCGACAGAACTTCCTCAACGAATGCTCTATCTACCGGCTGCCACTGCTGGAGCATGATAACATCGCACGCTTTGTGGCAGCCGATGAACGAACAGGCTCAGAGGGACGCACAGAGTACCTGCTGGTCATGGACTACTACCCACATGTGAGTGCTGGGGGAGCTGTAAGTTTTATGTGTGTTCAGCATACAGAGTGGTTTTTTGCCTTTGTTCTTTGAAATATTCTGTTAAGCTTTGAGGAATGGAGAATTTGACAACACCTGTTTAATTTAATACTACAGAGTTCTGGGAGAAGCAAACAAAGCTGGTGCAGCAAAACACATTTTAATAAGGAAGCCGGTCAATAATTACAGCAGCTGTAATGTGATTTCATGCTGCACCCAGCACCAATAGTTCTCCTCACAGGTGCTGCTGGGCCAAGTAAACTGCATTCCTCCAGCTAGAAAAGTCACGTAAAAGCTGACTGTGGCTGTTTGTGGTGCCTCCATCACATCTTGACATATGCAGATGAATTAACATGCAGCTAGTGTAATGAGGGGAAAAACCATCAGCAGTGACTGCTAAAAGCTGCCTCTAGGAACTCCTCAATATTAATGTGGATGTACCTAAAAGCTCAATATGCTTGTTGTCCAAACCTTCAGCTAATTACAAGTCAGCTGACCTGCAGTCCAGCCTATGAAAGGAACCTATTATGTATGGTAACCATTAGGCTAATACACATTGTCATGGAAACACAGTGCAGTCTGGGACAGAAGACTGGGACACATAATGCATTCAAGTAAATGATAATATAATTAATTTGAAATGAACAGATGTAATGTAATTTTCTTTAGTAAGGGATGCACAAATTGCCTTGTGATTGATTTTTGAGAGAAAAAATTAAGTGTGTGTGTGTGTGTTGGATTTGCATGTGTTTGTTTTGTGCACCAGGCCCAGCCAAGACTGATGGAGATAATTGAGGCAGGAAATTAATATGATCCAATATCATTTCTAGTAACCAGTTTTCATGGAGCTGCTGCTGATACTTATCATAAGACATCATAACTTTATGCCAGATTTTTTTTCCCTTTTCTAAATCTGAATCACAGATTACTTTTACTGCAGACCAGTTAAAGCACTGCAGTTGCCTCAAAACTTACTAGGCTGCAGTGGCTGTGTTGGTCTGTGATTAGATAGTTTATTCAGTTGCGCTTTGAAACTGTGCAGCTTACTTAAAGCAGGGGCTGGAGACTACATGTTCTTAGTGCACCCTCTTACTTTCCCTGTTCCCTTTCTTCCTTGTCTTCCATGTCATCCTCAGGGCTCTCGAGTCGCTACCTGAGTGTCCAGACCAACGACTGGGTTGGCAGCTGCCGGCTGGCTCACTCTGTAACCCGTGGCCTGGCGTACCTGCACACTGAGCTCTTCAAAGGAGGTAAGCTGGAGGGCATGGAGACATTCAGAGTTTACTCTGGCTCAGTTTCTAAGGCTGCTGCTTCCTTCTGTTACCGAAGCACAGAGATGTACAAAGAATTGTGGTGGAAAATGTGTGTTTAATTTTGGGGGGTTTTGTTTGGGGGGGGGTTGGATTTGGATAATGTGTGTGCATTTCTCACTCTGCTCTGCTTTCAGCTGTCTTACCTGCAGCATACTGCAGCTGCACGTGGGTCAGTTTATCTTGCAGAGCTTTATATCCCTGCATTTTGACAAACACACACATACACACTGAGCACACACCCAGCCAGGGGTATTTATAGACTGGCTCAGAGCTAGCCTCAGACAGAGGGAAAAATGGAAAGACAAACAAGAGAGGAGCGATAGGGACTGAGATAATATGTGAAGATCCCTGTAGCACAGAGAAATCACTCGCTGGAGGCAGATCTAGCGCGTGAACAGGCTCTTTTCTCATGTCACCAAACCTCAGTCTCAATGGCTGCACTTGGCCCACCTTTTTTATACATACAGGCTTAGAAATGACATGGGAAGAAAGTGTACCAATGGTTTTAGTGAGTGAAGGAAAGACTGCTGAATGAATACACATTCTTCCTGTTTGTGCTGGAGTGTGACAAAAACAAGTCTGGGTGTCTGGGCTTATAAGGGAAAAGGGATAGAGGGAGCTAAAGTGACAGGCAAGTGCAAAAGGGACAGAAGAGGGAGCTGGAGTTTGTTAGCTCTGCACAGCAGCTAGCAGCAGAGTCTCTAGGGCTTTTGCACAGTCGTCATCCTTCACTGCCTGGTCCTCCACATCAGGAGCAGGCAGCACATAGCAGTGGTGACTTCCACAGCTTCTAGCAGCCGGCACTGCACCCTCTGCTGGACAGTGGGATATTACTTGTGGAGGCAGCTTTGATATGGTCTTAATCCCATTGTTGGAGATCAGATTAGAGGATTTAGTTGTCTGTTGACAGTGCGGCTTGTTTTGGTGAGCAAATAGTAATGAGGAGAATGTGAATCTATATATGAAGACTTTTTCTCAATTCTTATCCATCCATTTTCTTCCACTTATCCAATTCAGGGTTGCAGGGGTGCTTGAGCCTATCCCAGCTGTCATTCATTAGCAAATCCAACAAAACCTGCTTGAGTGCATTCTGTCTGAGAAGCAGAGACTTTTGGGCGTGCTGTCCATGCTTACATTTTTAAAGAAAGAGAAATGAGCCTAAATCTTTTCTTGTGCCTTCTCCTGATCCACCCCGTTTGTAATTCTCTCTCTTCCTTTAAGACTTGTACAAGCCAGCAGTTTCACACAGGGACTTGAACAGCCGGAACATCCTCGTCAAGGCTGACGGGACATGTGTCATTATTGACTTCGGCCTATCCATGAAGCTGACAGGGAACAGAGCAGCACGCCACGGGGAGGAGGAAAATGCTGCTATAAGTGAGGTGAGTGTTCAGGACAAAGAAATCATGCCAATATTCACGAGTTGACTAGTCTACTAGAACAAAAGTAAAGCACCAGAAAACAGGTATGCATTCAGCCGTCTGCACTTTGGTGTATTTGCTGCATCTTCCAGCAGGTTCAGCCAAGTTCAGATGAAATGAGAATTGGCATGGCTGCTGAACAAAACGTGCAGAACATACTGAACTGTTTTTACTTTGCTCTGCTCTTTATTGCAGATGACCAAAAAGGGTTTTCTATTTATTTTTTCCCTCATGTTTTCCACCGCAATTCCATTTACATCTACTTTTTCTGCCAGGTGGGAACTATCCGTTACATGGCTCCAGAGGTGCTTGAGGGCGCGGTGAACCTGAGGGACTGTGAGGCAGCGCTGAAGCAGGTGGATATGTATGCACTAGGGCTGGTCTACTGGGAGACCTTCATGAGATGTACTGACCTTTTCCCTGGTGAGACATGTCCTTTGTGTCAAGTGTATTTTGAGCCATTTTTACTGTGGGACTGAGCAAAGCTGCAGCTTAAGAGAAATGTAAATGACTGTACGACTGTTTAATTTCTGCTCAGAAAATGAAGCACTTAGAGAATGCTTGTTGTAATGAAGGTGCATTGATAACAAGCTTGATGAATTATTTCTGCTTCTTCTCAAAGACATCTAAAACCAAGCTTTCTTCTTTCTATCCCTGCCTACCTCTAGGAGAGTCTGTGCCAGAGTACCAGATGGCCTTTCAGGCGGAGGCAGGGAACCACCCAACGTTTGAGGACATGCAAGTTCTGGTTTCCAGGGAGAAGCAGAGGCCTAAATTCCCTGAGGCCTGGAAAGAGAACAGTCTGGTGTGTATGTAGGGAGTAGAGCTAAAACAAGAATGCTATGAGAATTCTGCCACATTGTAACAGGAAGTGATACAGCACTGTGGTACTGTATCGCTTCCTGTGCCTGTTGCTACATACAGTGCTATTTTTCTGCATACTATTCTGTGTAGCTTAATTTAAAATCTATAGATAATGACTTAGTTCAAAGTGTAATTTTCACGTGCTTTATCCAAAGCACACTTTCTGCTGAATCACATGCAGATTATTAGCAAGGCCACCTGTGCATAGAAAGCCCAGTCATCAAACCAGCATCACATCAGCGATCAGCTGATAGAGGCCTAAACAATACAGCCTGCAGTCAATCTGTTTTCACCAATTATTTCTCCTAACTGGTAGTGTTAAATAAGTAATCATCCACATGAAAATATTCCTCTTGAAATAAGGTTCATTTTGATCAAAATTTTATACATTTCTAAAATGGTTTTATTAATACAAAGAGATCGGTGTTCTTTCTTGGAAACATCACAGTGTGAGGATGAGCGTTTTGATGGCCTCTGGCAGTCACGGGCTGAGGCCGACACTTTGATGGGTTATTGTCACAGCCTTGGCGTTGGCGACGTCTGTTCCACCAAAACTTTAACTTTGATCACGACTCAAGAAAAATGTGACCCAGAATGTTCAAATTCACCTGCCGGTCAAGTTTGAATCTCAGCTACCTTGACCTGAAGGCAAAGGTCAGAGGTTTTCTGAAAATCTTGTGAAAACCGATAAGTCAAGAACGATTTCATCTAGCAGCTACCTAAACTCTACTCCACAGAAGTCAGTTATCTCATTAATAGTTTTACATCCTCACTGGATACTGTTGCATCACCGAGGTCATTGTGCTCGGCCTGCAGTCCTACATATTAAACAAATATGTAGAACTGCTTTCTTGCTTTTGTGCCATATCTCTTAAAATTAGAAACATCCTGTCTCAAAGTGGTGCTGAATAACTAATTCATGCATTTATTACTTCTAGGCTGGACTATTGTAATTCATTATTATCAGGCTGTCCTAAAAGCTCCCTGAAAAACCTTCAGCTGATCCAAAATGCTGCAGCGAGAGTACTGACAGGGACTAGAAAGAGAGAGCATATTTCTCCCACATTGGCATCTCTTCATTGGCTTCCTGTTAAATCCAGAATTAATTTAAAATTCTTCTCCTCACATACAAGATCTTAAATAATCAGGACCCATCTGATCTTAAAGATCTGATAGTACCATATCACTTCGACAGAGCACTTCGCTCTCAGACTGCAGGCTTACTTGTGGTTCCTGGGATACTTAAGAGTAGAATGGGAGGCAGAAGCTTCAGCTTTCAGGCCCCTCTTCTGTGGAAACAGCTCCCAGTTTGGATTCGGGAGACAGACACCCTCTCTATTTTTAAGATTATGCTTTTAACTTTCCTTTATGATCAAGCTTATAGTTAGAGCTGGATTAGTAGACCCTGAACCCTCCCTTACACTTCAATAGGCCTAGTCTGCTGGGGGGTTCCCATGATGCACTGAGCATTTCTTCTTCACTCACCTATTTTCAGTCTGTGTTTATACACCACTCTGCATTTAATCATTGAAAGCCGCAGTCTGGAGGGTCACTCAAACCAAGACCTACAAGGTCAAGAACTGTTGCATATGCCGCTACGCCACATTAACCGAGGCTGCAGAGCAGAGAATGAGAACTCCTGTCAGCAGCTACAGTCCAAGACGAGCAAAAGCAGAGAACATTAAGTTGTACTATTATTTTTTCCTCATATCCACACACACTCTGTACCTGCAAACACACACTCGAGTAAGGTTTTTCAGAGCTCACCTCCAAACTCAGTTTAAGGTGTGCGTATACATTAAGAATCTGACATCATGACTACAGTCCCCCAAAAACCTTTGTCTAAATGCAGCAAATCCAAACCACCATGTCTTGTCATTTTTTTTTTTATATAACGCCTCACATTTAAAGTTTACAGCAACTTCCTTTCTAAATTTACTTAAATTTAGGAGATGGATGACAAAGGAAGTGTTTCTATTGCGAGCTCTGCAGTATTGATATTGTTGATACTGGCCATTATTTTTAGCCATAATAAACTCTGTATTCCAGGCGGTTCGCTCTCTGAAAGAGACGATGGAGGACTGTTGGGACCAGGACGCAGAGGCTCGCCTCACAGCTCAGTGTGCTGAGGAAAGACTGGCAGAGCTGCTCCTCATATGGGACCGCTCCAAGTCTGTCAGCCCCACACTCAACCCCATGTCCACAACACTACACAATGAAAGGTAAGCTTCAACAAAGCCACTTCCTGTCATTGTGTACATTCTTTTCAAATGATCTTAAGGTTTTTTACACTGTTTCTTTGTCCATGTTTCACTCCAGAAATCGAATGACACCAAAATCTGGCCCGTACACAGACCATTCGTCCACCTACATTGAAGAACATGAGGGTGTAGCTAAGAACACACAGGTGGACACAACTAGCTCTGTGACTAGCAGAGTTGGGGTTGGGACTGGAGAGAGGAACAGGGAATTCCATCAACCAGGAGCGCCAGCAGCAAGCCAACGCCCGTCTGCCCAGTCCAGAAGGCAGCACAACCAGCATGGGCCTGAGAGGCAGCCCTTCAGCCTCCACTACAACTACCACCATCATCTCTGAGTCAGAGGGACCCACAGGTGCCACCACCGTGCCCGTGTGCCTACACTTGACCCAAGAAGACCTGGAAACCACAAAGCTGGATCCTAAAGAAGTAGACAAGAACCTGAAAGAGAGCTCAGATGAGAACCTTATGGAGCACTCCCAGAAGCAGTTCTGCTCACCTGACCCGCTGAGCCCTGGCAGTTCCAGCCTGCTCTATCCTCTTATCAAGATGGCGAGTGAGGCTTCCGGCACATCAGACACCACTGCCACAATGCCCACCACCATCTTTCCCCTGCCCAAGCAGCAAAACTTGCCCAAGAGGCCATCCAGTCTGCCCCTGCGTAACAAGCCTGCCAAGAAGGAATCGTCCTCCTCTTCACTCAGGTTTAAATTTGGGCGCTCAGGGAAGTCCAACCTGCGGCAGGTGGAGGGGACAAAGATAAACATTACTGCAGTTACAGGCACAAATTCAGCTGTAGAGGCTCACCGGGGCACAGGCACAAACAACTTACCTGTTCTACGGGATACACACACCAATGGTGGCATTAACGGCACTATTAATGGTCATGTCAGTGCTGGGATCTCGTCCATAGTGACAGGTGGAGCAACGGGTTTCGGAGGCTCCAACATAACTCACAATGGGTCCGGAGCTCTGAGGTCAGATGACAGCCGGCTGTCCCTCGGTGTCATCACAGCCAGCCCCGATGAACACGAACCACTTTTGAGCCGAGAACGAGAGCAGCCCGATCAAAGAGACGCGTCCACGAACATGACCGCTCTCCGCTCAGCCCGACCCAACACCAACAACAACAACAGCAACACAGGTCATGGCCAGGGGGACGGTGACAGTGGTGGGGAGAGCGATGGAGGCGAGGAGGAGGGAAGCAGCGAGGGCGCAAGCAGGGAAGCTACAGTGCCCCCAGGAGAAAGCTCACTGTCGGGGACTGTTGCAACAGAACCCCAGGGGAAGCTTCAGTCAGCATGAGAGGAGAGGCCCTGCTCCGGCAGCCCAGAGCCCGCAGGCCTGAGAGACCCAACTCCCTGGATCTGTCCTTCACAACACAGGACTTGGCCTCACTAGGTGAGATTAGCTTGCTAGTATTCAATAGTTCTATTATCAACAAATCATACAGGTTCTAAACCAACAAAGTGTGTTATGTTGTCTGTGGGCCACTGGATCCTACTGCAGTGTCTAATAAGAGCTTTAATTTTCTCAAAGGGTTCAGAGCGGGCCTCTATTGTTTATCTAAAGAGTTACTGGACAGGAGGAAACAGTACAGTTGTCAGGGGCTGGTGGTCTGACACATGCCAGTCAGCGCAACATATTTTTAATAATTTCTTAATAACGATGGACATGACCTGGGAATATATCAGGCTTTGAAGCACGCGCGTTACTCGTCAATACATTCAGTGTTGGTTTGACTCTGGATAAAATGTATTGGCAAGAAGACACAGAGTACCACTAGACTAAATTTAATAATCACATTTGACAAACTGGAACCTAAAACTCTTTGGCATATTTCATTTACTAAAATAAAACAGCCCTTTGTTGCTAAATTAATTATTCCTAATTGTAGTTCATCCGTTATTAACTGTGCACATGAAAGTCTGTTTGCTTGTCACATTTATTAGGCAGAAGGAAGAGTTTTGTTGCATTATGGGAAATGTAGGGTCCAAAGTGTTCTGCAGATTACACAGTCAGGACTGTTTTCATTTTGGTCATTCTTTTTTATATTCCAGTTATTGGATTTATTAATAAGCTGATTTATCCAGAATTATTTGATTTGTTTAATAAAATAATAATACTGGAGGAAAAAAAGGCTTGTCAGATGTTGAAATATTTTTTTCAAATTTCATTTGCAATATTTTAGAAATCAAATAACTAATTTAGCAATTCAGGTAATAACCAAGGGGTTAATAGATGAAATGTTTCTCATGGCTCGCTAGTTTTTGAGTTTCATGCATGCTCGTGTAAAAGTTGCTACATCGCTCATTGATTCGTCCTTTTTCCAGGGGACGGTTTCATCCAGCCAGATGGAGCCTTGGGGACTGGAGATAAGATCAAGAAGCGTGTCAAAACCCCTTATTCTCTCGAAGAAGTGGCGACCCACCACGTGGGTCATCTCCACAGACACCCGGGGGCCAGAGGTTAACAACAACGGTTCCACCCGAGGTCAAAGTCACAGTCAGAACCGGCCCAAGTCCAGTTCGGCCATCTACCTGCGAGGCGGCAGCTTGGCCAGCGAACCCAGCGACACGCACGTGTGAACTTGGGACCTCCTGACAAGACTGGCAACAATGACCAGAGAGCGCTTCGTTACTTTGTGTTGAACTCCCTGCTCTGAATCAGCACGAGGAACCTATGGAGTATGTCATGAACCAACAATCGAGTCTGATCATGTACAGTAATTAGGTCTGTCTCGCTCCCTGTGTGTCTTTCTGATGGCATTGCTTTAAATGGAATCCAGCTATGCAGCATTCTCATTCACTTCTTGTTTCTGCATCGTTTCTTAAATCTCCCCTTGTTGGTTTGAAGTTTCATAGTGATACTTTGAATAGAATTCTTTCTTTTTTTTTTCTTTGTGCACTTTGAACCAATTTGAAATCAGTGTTTCCTAACCCTGTCTGTGACCAAGACGAAGTGTGGTCTCTAAACTTAAACGGGCGATGAAAAACAATCAACACTCGGAGTGCCCGGTTTCTCATACTTTCCTCTGTCAAGTAAAGTGAGAGTGGGCTCTGTAAAATAATTAACGGTCTTAAAAGACAAAAACTTTTTAAAAATGTTTCTTTGTATGCAATACCAATTGTCTCATTCACTTTGTATCTTTTTTTATCATGCTTTTTAAGTGTGCAATAGGATGTAGCTTTTAGATGCTTTCAGTGTTTTTATTGCTTCCATTATTTTTTTATCCTGTCATTATTTTGATATTTTAATGTTAATTGTTTGATATGTTAATCTCTGTTGCACTTATGAATAGTCACAGTTGTTTTGTAAACAATCCTACACACACCATCGTAACCCCATCCCCCTCCCCAAACTGACTCGAGAGGAGAAACTAGCTGACAATCCTCCTCTGTGGACTATCTTTAGGGGGCACGCTAACACTAAAGAATCAATCCCAGCTGATTATAAAAATGAGTTATTATGGAACTTCTCTGCTTGCACAATTACTCCAGTAACGAATCTCATTCTGGGGTCTCACAATCACCGGAGTCCAACCTGACGGAGGGATCTGTTACAGTGGCTGACTCAATCACTGTACCACTATTATCTGACCTCATTGTGTACTCTGCATTCAGCTGTCTGACTGGAAGACGTGAAATATTAGAAAGCCCAGACTCTGCTGTTGGAACACAAATCAGAAACTAAACTTTAAAAAAAAAAAAACACTGAAGCACGCTGGATATTATTTTTGCTTCTTGTTGTCTCATCCCCTGATGTTGGAGTGAGTCTGTGTGTGTGTGTGTTGCGTGAATGTGCATGTGTTTACTTGCGCTGTGCAGGCGAGCTAAAATGTCAACGTACTCGTTCTGTATTTTCAGCGCTGCTTCAGGGCATATGAAAAGATCTCATTTATGTTTTTGTAATCTGTAGTTTGTATGAAAAAAAAACAGAACACCTATATGTATCGCATTAATATTTGCATCATTTTTATGGTAATCAGTTTTGCATTCAATGGACATGGCCTTTGATTCCATTGCTATGCGTCTGCTTGGTACACTTTCTTGGTACAGTACAAGTCAGTATGGAAGAAAAAAACTCAATAAATGTATGAAATAATTGTTGGGTATATATGTTAAATGTGTCCCATTTTGAGTTCATCCCTTTTGTTGCCTCTGAGGTGCTTTGTCAGCATGATTATGAAGAACTACAAAGCTCAAATTTTGGAAATCTGGTCAAAATGTGGAAAAATCAGCACAATTTCACTTATAGTTGTGAAATACCTCATTTATTACCACTGATATGAAAACGATCTTCAAACTGCCTTTGTTGTTTTAAAAAAGCTCTTCCTCACACAATTTTTGAACATTTTGTTAGTGCAGAATTGATGTGATACAGTGTTGATCACTGCCATTGGTAGATATGCTGATAGCTGTAAACAAGGCCAGTATCAGACGATGCTGATGCACTGCTGGTGCTCAGTATTAAGAAATGGTTTTGGTTTTGTGTGTTTTTTATAGCTCATTGTTGTCAGGTTGCTTAAAATAGTCGCATTAATTATGATTGGAGCTCTGTTTGTGTTATTTCTGTGATGAGCATTGCCATATTAGTTGTATAGGGGAGACAAATCGCATGGGGGTTGCGTCAGGAAGGGCATCCGGTGTGAAAATCTGCACAAATCAAATCAGCGGGAGCTACCCGCTGTGGCGACCCCTTGTGAATGAGGGAGCACCCGAAAATGTCTTTTCATACGTTTAGAATAAAACAGCGGCAGCAGGACTAAAGCTGCATGTGAAACCCTTCTGTTTCTTGGATGCAAATAAAATTATCTGAGACAGAAATAACTGGATTTTTGCACCCCTGTCAACAAACCCTCCTAATTCTCACCGAATGATACGCTGAAGCCGACACACAAGGTAGTCGTTTCATCTCTCTCACTTGTTTACCTCACCTCTCCTCTCCGCCGTCTGCTCAAAGCGCCCTAGCAACTGCAGCATCAGCACGGGCAGCGCAGGCTACGCTACGTCAGAGCGTGCCTTCGACTCCGTTAAGTCAGCCGGCAGCAGCCAGCACTCTACCGGAAATCGACCGCCGCGCATTCAAAATAAAGTCGCAAACAGGCGATTTCATGCGGTTATTTTATTATTATTGTGATAATTAAGAAATTATGTGTTGAATAGGGAGCACGGGAGAATACGGTAGTTTATTTTTATTGTTAATATTTTAAACATTGTGTTTAGCTGTTTTATATTGCTTCACGATGACCATACTTAGTTGAGAAGATTTGATCAAAAGACAACTTGCTGTCATGATCACGATTGCAGGTTGGTGGATATTAATGTAGGATCTTTGCAAGACAGTAGTGTCAGATCTTCGTGATAGCTGATACTGTGCTTTTGTGTAGTAACCTATGGAGAGCTGTGGTAGTTGTACAGATTAGGTTCCCGACGGCGTGCAGATTTCAGTTTGAAAATAATAACCGGAAGTATTGTTTATACCGGTTGACTTCATATTACTTTGATCACATCTCCCGTAGTGTCAGTGGAGTCTAGCCCAGCATCACCGCCTTCTTCTTTCTATCCCTTCTGAATGTTCTATCACTGTCTTGTGTTTTTTGTTTGTTTGTTTTCTGTTTGTTTGTTTAGGGTTTTTTGTTTGTTTTGTTTTTCCAGCACATCAAATTCTCCGCCGGGCACACGACGCATCCTTCCTCAGTTTTTAAAAGCGTTTCGGTAGACGCTTAAAGCTGTCGCGTTGCTTCAGCCGGGAGAGAAAAACATCCATCCACGACGTCGAGGAGGCAGGGTGCGAACACAGCAACGCCCATTTCGACACAAACGGTATCATTACGGTCCTCACGAAGACCGTTTTTCTATTTTTCTGCATCTGCCCGTTTATATTTGAGAGTACTTTGCGCACTTGTAATCTCCACCCCGGTCATTCTGCCCTGCCTTTTCCCACCAGCTCTTTAGCATCTTCGAGTAGCGGCAACAGGGGCTGGGGCTGCCAAAGAGCTCCATGCCCCTTTGCATACAGTGCACCTAGACCGCATTTTGCAGGTGAGCGTGTTTTTCCATACACAACGTCAGGAATGTGGACGGTGCTCCTGTGCCACACACTAAGCATGAGTTATAATAACAACGTGGAATGTGTTTTGATGATGCAGGTGAAATGTGTGGGGAGGGGTGGCGTGCCTCCCAGTAAACACAATTGGCCTATATTGCACTGTGCAGGGTCCATTTATTTTTCATGTTAAGTTTAATATGCAGATAACTTCTCACCTAAGAGCTGTGCATTGTAAATGCCGTCTTTGTATTATCCCGTAAAGATTCAGTATTCACAGAGATCGCATGCAGGGTCCACAGTAAGAAGCCAGGCAATGTCAAACATTTAAAATAAAATGTCATTTATTCTAGTAGTCGTTCAGGCCATTTTTTTAAAGCCAGAAAACCTTTAAAATATTGTGATTGTGGCCTTTTTGCCTGCTTTATGACACATCATTTTGTTGTTGTATGCTGGCTGTGTTACCTTTCTCCTCAACAGATCAAGCCCACATCTTCTCATGGCTGATTTCAGACTCTCTTCTAAAATAAATAAATAAATAAATAAATTGAATTTATATCCCATTCTGGCAGACAATTTTCAGAGTAATGTCTCTGATAAGGCCAAGAACCAATATTGGAGTTAACAGCAACATGCAGCCAGCTGAGCCACTCTCCTACTATCTCTGCTACTGCTACTACCACCACCAGTGTTACTATTGCTGGTAGTGTGCAGTACACTGCACAGGTGATTTGTGGGCGCGCGCTGAGACAGGAAAAAGCTGCCGTCAAAATAAAGCGTTCTGAGCGTTTCGCTGCCAGACTGGTGATGCTCAAAACCCCGTTTACTCACACACTTGCTGCTGTGTGTTTAATAAAGATCAGTCAGCACCCCCCCCCCCACCCCCGGTTTCCTAGCAACAGCTATATGCACTGGTCAAGGCCCCTGCCAAATTTATCTCAAGGACACACACACACATTGCCACGCACCGCAGTGTGTTTGTATGTATGGATTTATGTTGCAATCACTTTTTCATCATGAGAAAAAAATTGATGAGTTGATTCTTTTCTATCCATCAGAACTGAGTCTGAACTCTCGGACAGGGCTTCACTAAGGAGGTGACCCCTGAGCCTAGATATGTTTTCAGCGTTGTTTGTTTTCACTGGAAACTTCATGTAGACTCTCTGAAGCACAGTCAGAGAAGAACAACATTAAATTTGATGTGGATCCAGAGCACTTTCATTAAAATTGCAAAGAGGCCTTGGCGGAGGACCGCAAGGTCTATGTGCCTATTCATTATGTGTGATTTGGCTAAGGATAGGGCTGTGCAGATAATCACTTTTTTTTTATTACAGTTTTGGGTTCCACTGATTATTAAAACAAAAAACTGAGATACATTATTGTGCCACATTCTGTTTTGCAAAAAAAAAGCTCTCCTCTTTGATTTCATTTCACATTTGTTTAATTATTCAGTAGAAGTATGGTTTAAGTTCATAATAATTCCAGTATGTAAATAATCATGATCTCAGCATTGATCAAAATCATTGTGATTGGGTTTTTTTTCCGTAATCAAGCTTTCTACCCACCATCTGCCACATTAAGGTGTCAAAATGTAATTCATTAGATTGTTACAGGCACTGTGATAAGTACAAAGCATTCTCTGTTCTGATGGCTTTAAAAAACCCTCAGGTTTGCATCCTTAATGTGTTCTTAATTCTGTACCAACAAACCTAAAAACGATGAGCAGAATCACAATAAGTAATACTGACCAGGTTGTAATAAATTGTTACCCCTGTACCATAATATGTATACCAGATTCTTGTCTGTACACCAACTTAGGAGTTGTGCAGTTCATTGATGGTGCTGGTACCCTGCAGGGACCCATGGGTGTCAGTGGATCATTACAAAACCAGCCACTGCCACTCTGAATACAGTCAGCTGGGTACACTACCTTCTCTGTGTACCTCCATCCTGCTCTGCTTTAAGGTGTTTTAATGCCATTAACCAGGGGGGCTGTGTGAGATTTAGCTGTTGGCCTATCCGCTCTGCCCAGCATGGGACTGATTAACATCAATCCGGCCACACACACACACACACACTCGCACACTCACACTCCCAGACACAAATGTGCATACACATAGACCTAGACAGACAGAGCGAGCTTATCCTGCAGGCCAGCTTAATGTCTGCTGATTTGTTGACGTGTTTACCATGTGTTTACATCAAACTCATCTTCTGTTTCCCCTCCTCCTTTTCAGACTGTATCCGTGGCCTTAACCTCCCACATCTCTCCTTTGGTGGTCCTCCACATCCTCTGGCATCCCCCCTCCCCTCCCTCTGAGTACTTTGTTCCTCATTCTCCTCCCGGGCTCCCGCCATCGCATCCAGCTGTGGCCCTCACAGGGCACGCTCGCTGGCTCTCACCTGACAGGTCCCTGGCCTCAGGACGGCAGCCAGCAACAGCACGTTCCCTACATGAGGGACAAAGCGACGCAGGTGAGTGCAGCGGGCTGTTTGCATGTGTAGGTCATTAAATTAGGGGCTGCGTAAAGTTTAAGGTTTTGTATATGCACAGGCAAATGACAAGTAAAGGCTAGAATAAAACTAGTATAAGACAAGTATAAAACTATTATTGCTTCTACTAGGAGAGGAAAAACCCAAAAGGTTTAATGTGTAATAACTTTAAATAGTCTTAAAATTTACCATGAAATTTTTTTGTGTCTGAATGGTATTTTGTGTGGAACAAACTGTATTTTAAGAAATGAGATTCAATAAATGGCACTTAACACAAAGGCCCCCTGAGGCTGAAGAGAATATCATTTGGGTAGTGTGTCAGAATTGAGTGAGCGCATTTAGGAAAAAAATATTACCTGCCAATGATGCTTGAGAAGAATTTGAGATTACTGTAACTATACTGGTCAAAAAGTCAAAGGAATGCTTTTTAATCAGAGTTTAGCAACTTCTAGGATATTGAGCTGGTCAGTTAAGTAACAGAGGGGGTTGTTAATTAGTTTCAACTGCTTTGGTGTTAATGAAATTAACAACATGTGCACTGGAGGGGCAACAATTACACAACCCCCAAAACAGGAACAGATTTTAGAGGTGGACGCAACTGAAAACATTTTTTCCCCTCGTCTGACTTTTTTTTCACTAGTTTTTCATTTGTCTGGATCAGTGTGACTACTGGTAACATGAGGTGATACCTAGGCTCTACAGAGGTTGCACAGGTAGTCCAACTCCTCCAGGATGGTCAGATGGTTTGCTGTGTCTCCCAGAACAGTCACAAGAGCATGGAGGAGATTCCAAGAGACAGACAGTTACTCTAGGAGAGGTGGACAGGGCTGTAGAAGGACCTTGACCCATCAGCAGGACCGGTATCTGCTCCTTTGTGCAAAGAGGAACAGAATGAGCACTGCCAGAGCCTTAAAAAAAGACCACTTGTGTCAATGTCTCTGACCAAACAGTCAGAAATAGAATTCATGAGGATAGCCTAATATTCTCTATTTAATGCAATTCAGTTTTATTTACAATCACAACAATTCTTTACATGGTAAAGACTCTACAATAATGACTGACTGTCATTTGGTATTGATTAGAATTAGAATAATTCTAACCCTTGGACCCATTGTCAGACTCTATGCTGGTGCAGTAGGTCCTGGGTTCCACCTGGTACACAACAGTGCGTGGCACAGCAGTACTCCTGCAGGTTGTTCCTGGAGGATGAAGGAATTGATATCCACACTTGCCTGCCCTAAATCCACCTCCGGGGCATTGTTTCAGTCCACCTGACACTGCCAGGTTGTACCCCAGACTGTCCAGGAGCTCAGTGATGCTCTGGTCCAGATCTGGGAGGAGATCCCCAGGATACTATCCATTGTCTCATTAGGAGCATGCCCTGATGTTGTTAAGCATGCATACAAGTATGTGGGGGCTATAATAACTACTGAGTATCATTCTGAGTTGCTGCATTGACATTTTGGCAAATTGTACTAGCCTGCCGCATCATTTTTTCACTTTGATTTGAATTCAGCCCATCTGTAGGTTGCTAATTTTCTTTATTCACCTGTGAGCTCCTTGTATTTGGTCCTGTACTTCTCAAACACTTCTCCCATCCGGTCTTCCCATGGTAGGGTCAATTGCAGCAGGATCACCAGGTCTACCAGGAGCACCCCTGTGTGCAGCAGTTTTGTAGCTTCTCTCCAGCCTTGATAAAAGCAATGGAACCTTCTGCTGGTTATTCTTGCTTGCTGAGAGAGAGGGACCCCTCTGCTGACAGTCTCTGCAGTAATTCATAACACCTGTTTGTGGCATCACCAATCATGGCCCTCTCCCAGGGCAACAGCTTAAGATGTTTTCTAGTCTCTTCCCTGGGAATTCTGCAAGACTCCAGGAGAAGAGGTTGGTTGGGCTGGGAAAGACATCATAGACTAACTGGCTATCCTTATCCTTATACTTCATCTGGTGTGGCTCAGCTGTAACCACAAGGATCTTGCTTACCCCCATCAAGTCCATGCCCCTTGCTGTCGCATCCTAACCATCCTGCTAGATCGGGTTTCCTCCACCCCTGCTGGATCTCTTCCTGGTCCAACTGGCTTCTTTCCTTTTCCTGGGGCTTGTCATATTGAGATCTTGGGATATTGCAAAGTCCTGCTCGTCCTACTCCAACTGTCCCCACCACCAAACTGTGCCACAACTGCTCTACTCCCTGGTCAACAGCCACTTGAGCCCTCCATTTCCTCCCTGTCCTCACCTTGCTGGGAGTCTCTATACAGCAACACCTCTATTGCCTGGGAAGCCATGAATTCTTCTGACAGGCTGCTGAAGGGGAGTTCTTCCTCCCATATGAAGCCATGCTGCTTAGGCTGCAATCAAGGTCTAACTACCTACACAGGAAATGGCTAATTGTGGAAGGTTTTGAGAGAAAAATTTCCCCACGATGGTTAGTGGGACATCATAAACCAACAATGGTCAGAAGAGTCGTGGCAGGATGTCATGCTGTTAAATCCAGGCCTTGAACTTTTCCAACAGCCTTGACTTGTCACCAATACAAGTCAGATTTTCAACTCTCTGCCAGTTTCTTGAAGTATGGCTGTGCCCCTCAGTGTGTTTTTGAACACCTTCCCCAGGCTCTTAACTGGCTCCTCAGTTATTAAATGAAACTTGAAACAAACTATGCTGCACATGTCCTGTAAGCCAGTTGTATAAATGCAGAATTATAGTGGCCCAAGAATAGAGCCTTGGGGCACATCACATTTTAATAGTGCTTTGAGAAATGCAACCAAGAATTCTAAATGCTCTGCGTTTCATATTTTTAAAATGTAGGCAATAAGATATCCAAAGCCATATTTAAAATATATATCTGTTTAGACGGTTAAGATATATTACGGACTGTTGCATCATCATGCTGTTTTGCCCAGAACAGCTTGGAATAAGCACACTCAGCTCTAAGAGTACCTGGAAGATATTTCTTTGCCAGCAGCTAAAGATAATGACAAATAATGTTTCTATATACTGAGGAACCACTGAGGCTCATTAAGAACTACCATTTATACAGCAAGAAGGTTTTAGGTTGACATCAGAATAGCATAGAATCAGCTAAAAGAAATCAATACACAATAGCACAAAATTGACAGGTTAATAGTGGTTGAACTTGTGATTAAATAAAATCATGGATTACTTGAATTATTTATGAATTGTCATATGTTGTTCTGGTTTTACCTTGAATTTTTTTTCCTACATGACTCCTTATTTGGTAGTTTGGCCTGTGTGTTTAAGCTTTAGGTCTAAACAGTGTGTATGTGCATCTGTCTGTGTTAGACCCCCAGGGCCTGGGCAGATGAGAGGAGGAGGGGCTCTCACAAACGCTCAGCTTCCTGTGGGAGCACCGACCAGCTCAAGGAGGTCACATTCTTATCTGATTACAGGCCCAAATAAACAACAAATCACACTTTAGTCTTGCACACTGATGCTGCCTTTAGAACATAAAGAACCGTTTGTCACCCACATGCCACCATTAACATTAATGTCTCTATACGTCCTCTCCAGATTGCCAAATTGCGTCAGCAGCTGCAGCGCAGCAAACGCAGCAGCCGCCATCGGAGGGATAAAGAGCGCAAGTCCCCTTTCAATGGCAGCCATACCATCATCCAGTCGCAGGTGACTAATAGAGACAGTGTGCAGGTAGGAGAAAGATTGTGTAGCTCTCTTAGAGTAACTAGGTTGGGTCCCTAATCTGGGATTTTGAGGACGTCCCACTTTTCTTCACATCCTTATTTAGCGCCTGTGTGTGCGTATGTAGCTCCTGGTAAGTTGGGTAATTTGATGTAGACACACATGCTTGCAGCGGTCATGTCATGCTGCCAGGATTGGCAGCAGACAATATGAACTGGATGGGCAACCAACTTTGACAGGGTGGCATTCAGCTCAAGTCACTTTGGTTAAAAAAAAATTAAAAACCAAAAAAAAAAATATATATATATTATTTGTATATATTATATATATTATATTATTTGATTGCAGAGGAGAGACATTTTCTCCAGGTACAGCAGTGAATCAGTGAGCTCACCACACATTAGGGCAGTTGACTGCGAGCACACAGTATCCTCAAGACATTTCAATTCCATTTGTTTTGCGGTTTGATGAATTACCTCTTTTAGTTTCAAAAGGACATGAGGGCTACTTCCCTCAGTCTGACCTGCATAAACCCATCCGCTCAGTGGCCTCCTCAGTCATGCTGGTTACCGCGATTGTTGCAGAAGCACTAAACTACTGTGAACCTAATAATTGAGCTTGTACTGCAATAACTTGTCTGCAACAAGGAATTTCAAGTTTTTCATTACCAAATTGTATGAATTAGAATTGAGCTGAGAGTGCACAGTGACTACTGAGCAGCCTGGACCCCTGAGGCCCAGCCATAATGCTGCAGCTGCATGCTACTGTATGTGACAGAGGTGGCAGCAGGGCCACTCATGAGTTCTCTCATGAGACAACGAGAATGAAGGGCTGGCTCAGATAATGTGCAGCTTCATTCACATGTTCATTCACTGCTATATTGAGCATTATCACATTATCAGTCCTTACATATTACTAAAAATGGACACGCGTAGCTCACAGAAGCTCTTTCTTGCTCCCCCAGCCTTCAGATTAACTCAGTTTATATTTTTCAGGAAATTCCTGAGCCCAAGCAAAATAATTTTCCTCATTTAGTCCATATGGTTTTATTGTGTACAAGTCCAGCAGTTCTGTCTGCAGGTTGTTTACAGTTCCCATCTAATCTGGGTTGCAGAAATCATTTCCCATTCCATCCCATGTTAGTCTTAAAATACACCCATAAGTTTTCTTGTGTTCCCTGACACAGGTGCCCAGAAATATCACAGGTATACTTACACATTTCTTTCTTTCTATGGCATCAACAATTTCAAATCACTACAGCTAAATCCATGACAATTGTTTAAAATATGTAATCAGATGTACAGTTTGTGTTAATTGCAGTCTGTGTCGTATTTTTGCAGTCGCCTATGCCCAAGACCATTCTGATACCCATCCCTATATCCAAGTCATCAGCCCCTCGTTTCCGCAACAGTGTGGAGGGCCTCAACCAGGAGATTGAACGCATCATCATCCGTGACACCCCCGAGAAGGACGAGACCATTGTTGTGAGTTCCAGTGAATTATTGTGCTCCCAGTTTGTAGTGTTAAATGTTGTGTTCTTCCTTAACAAAAGGATGCCAGTTTTTTTTAAAGATTGGAGATTAAGCCCTCTGTACAATAATGTTATTGTGACTTTGTGTGTGTGTGTGTGTGTGTGTGTGTGTGTGTGTGTGTATGTGTGCGTGTGTGTGCGTACATGCAACAGCCACAAGATGTCCCTGATGGGCACCGTGCACCCCCGCCTGTCCCCCTGCAGCGCAGTAGCAGCACCCGCAGCATCGACACACAAACTCCTTCAGTCGGGGGCCTGAGTGGTAACCATAGCAACTGTAGTAGCCGTCCTGACTCCATCTCACCCTCCTACCTCACTGTCCTCAATGACGTGGGTGGAGGCAGCCCCTATGAGGACAAAGGTGATTAACACACACACACACACATTCAAAGCCAGGTGCCTGGCAGTGTGAGCTTAATGTGTTGCTTACCTGCCTTCTCCCCTGTTCTCAGAGCTGGGCCCCTGCTCCCCGCTACCCAAATACGCTGCCTCACCCAGACCCAACAACAGCTACATGTTCAAGAGAGAACCTCCAGAGGGCTGTGAGAAAGTCAAAGTATTCGAGGAGTCCATGTGAGTAGAAAGCCAAGTGAGGGCCAGGAGGTGATAAACAGTGGGTTGGAGACTAGCTGCTGAAAATGGCTGGAGTTAGCTGAGAGTGGGCAAAAAAAAAAAAACCCAGTAAGGAAATACTAGATAAAAATACTAGACCCAAGCAGCACTCCTAATGAATTATTATGTCTATGCCACACATGATTCCTGTGCCAGCAAACAGGTTAGCAATCAGATTAAAAGTAGATGTGTGAGAAAACCTTAATGTATCTGTCCACTGTAGAGTTACATTGTTGTCCAAAAAACATTAAAAATGAGCAAGTCTGGTATTAGCAGCAGTGTTCCCTTATTATCATATTTTCACTCAGTCCCACATAAACAGTCCTGCTGCTACAAATACAGATTAATACATAGCAGAAAATAGTCCCCTTTTTTCCACCAAATCTAATCTTTGAATTATGATGAACTTGTATAATAAAGAGAGGTTGAAATGTAGGCTAAATGTGTCTCTGCATGTGTTTCCAGGCCCAAGCCTCTGCAGGAGATCCCTCCTTTTCTGTGTCCTGACCGCAACAAGGTCAACTTCATTCCCAACAGCGGCTCTGCCTTCTGCCTTGTCAGCATCCTTAAGCCCTTACTTCCTGCCCCGGACCTCAACTTTCGCCCCGGGGTGGGCCTGCAAAGTCTGTCCCCATCCCTCGTGCCTCTGTCCACCCAGCCCTGCCTCCTGGAGGAGCCCGAGAGTTTCTGATGGCCCCCTGCAGCCTTTCAGTCCACACACACACACACCCTTCCCCTCCTCTAAAACAACCCCACCACCACCAACAAAATCAGAAAACACTTGAGGAAACAACCCTTCTGCTCTAAAAACTGCCTTCAGCATGCCAGCTAAGCTCTCTCTGATGTCCTTATCTTGTTGAAAAAGCGCTTCCCACTGCCTCTCCTCCTCAGACAACTACAATGTGAGAGTCCTGCAGGCCTGAGCAGGCATCTGCAACTAACATTTCATCGCTTTCTTCTATCTTTAGTGCTGGTTATTGTTACTGTTACTGGAAAAGGGAGGAAGGACAGACTCTTTTATTTCATCGTATTATACCATGGCGCCTTTCCACGGACATATCTTTTTTTCTATCTGTAGATATTTCTCTTGATATGAAATATGCCTTCCATGATAACAAAACAAAGGCTGCTGGTTTCCTTAGTGACCAAGCGTTTGACCACAGAGGCTAATTTTGGTGCTGCCAGAAAATATCGTAGCAAAACTTGAAGGGTCGTGAAATAGAGAAGTTAAAAATGTGCCTGATATTTTTGATTGATCAGTTTCCCTAAACCACCATAGTGCTCTGATGACATTAATCTTTAGATGAGACATCTTTGCACTATTGTGGCCATATATTCATAGAGAAAGGCTGAGCCAGCTAGGAGAATAACCCTACTAAGACGGTGCATAGTTCACACCTGGAAACAGTAAATACTGTATTTGGACCACCTGTAAACCAAATCCAGACATCTGTTTTGTACTTTTATTAGCTGTTTGCCATAAAAGTTGGCTCTAAACGGGTACAAACTGGTGCCTTTGTTACTCTAACTGGTAGCAGTGAACTGGTCCCGTGCTGGGCAGTATGTATCTATGGGAAACACAGGCCAGGGCTAAGTATGCAGCGTGTTCAGCCTCCTTCCCAAGCACCAGCCTTTGCTCACAGCGTCCCTTTTTTAACTCCACCATATTTATTCCTCCTTTTTCCTGCTCTTTCTCCTCGTTCTCCCCCACTCTCACGTAATGCTAATTTCCATCTGACTTGCTAAGCTTGTGTTAAAATGTGTCCAGTAGGTCCCCTCTTCCCTGCAGGACAGACTCCCTTCTGACATGCAGGGCCGAGCATATGGAGATGTTGGTGAACCTGAGTTCTACTTAACAGCCTGGTAGATGGGGTAGTGCAAATTAGATATAACCAACCTGACTTTCCTTGAGACCCCGCTGAATGTATGGATTGATGTTCCATTTTTACCTTTTCTTCTTTCCTAATTTACAGACCAACTGGAACAAAGCATTTGCCAGTGAGTGCAACCTTAAAATCCCAGAACATATGTTTCTTTAAAGCACAAAGTCAGTGGTTTTTTTATGAAAAAGGTATCAAATTATAACATCTAATATTTGCATGTTAGGTAGTTATATATTAGCCAATTAGTCCCCTCAAGCTCTACAGAGCATTTTGGCCATTTACAGGTAACTGTTTTGGTTTTACAACCTTTCCTGTGTTGATTCTGTCTCACGGCTCACAGGCAGCGATTTTTAGTGAAAGATTAGAGAAGAGTGGTCTTTTTACAAGCTAAAAAGTTGGTAGAGATCACAAATGAAGGTAAAAGACAGTAAATGTTGACACAAATGTGACCCAAACATGCCAGGTGAACAATACTGTTGCTCTGTGACTGTTTACTGCTCGTCTCCAAATGGAAGAAAAACAGAAGTTATTGCAGCTTTAAAAAAGGCTTCACTGTATCCATTTTTATGTTTGTAGTTGTATCTCTGATTGGTACACAGAAGTCTGTGACAGTTGGGCCACATCCATCTCAAACCAGTGAGAAAATATATAAGGAGAAAAAAAAACTACAGTGGAAAAACCAAACCAGTTCACTGTGGGACACAATTTTAAAATATTTCTTTTATTATAATGGGAAATCTCTCCATCATCCTCTATGGTTGTTCTAATTTTAAGGATCATCTCATTACCTAGACGAGCACCCTGTGTTTCACCACAGCGAGCAGCATGGAAGATGTTTGAAGACAAAGCTGTGGTCTTGTGCAGTTTATGGGTTGCCAGCCTCTCCTCGCCTCAGCCCATCCTCTTGTATTCTTGTATATGTCTACTACTCAACTGTGCCTGCTATGGTAGGATAGGAATGTACCAGGTTTGTAAATATAGAGGCACGCTGTATTTATCGGCTGACAAAGATATGTATCAGAATGAGTCACAAGTGTATGACTCCCCTCGTCCCCCCTCCTATTCCCCCCACTAAGTACTGTGAATTCCTACGTCTCATTATTGTGAATAATTTGTGTATTTATTTATCAGAAAGGAGTGTAACTGGGTCTTAAGAGTTTTAATCCTGAACAGATTTTTGTCATCCATCTCAGGTTGTAGTGCGCAGGAAACGAGATGTTCAAACTTCTCAGTGCGCACTAACAAGTTTACTGAACAGAGAGCAAACTAACAGCTGCTATTGATGTAGCCTCACACAGTGGAGACCCTGGATTACTTTAACTCTGTAGCAGAGCTGAAGCAGAGAGAAGTGTGGATGTCATTTTTTTTCAGTGACCTAATTCGGAGTAATAAGTATTAACGAACATGATTATGTAACAGAAAAAACAAACATGTTTAAACTATGAACAAAAATGGAGTTATTTTCTGAAACGAGATATCCACTTGCTGAAAAACAATCACACCAACATGTTCCCTTTTGTCTTTTTCAGACATCTGTTTACTGGAAAAAAAAAAAAACAGGAGTGTGAAAATACAGATTTATTCCCCAATTTTATGAGTATTGGAACGAGGCTTGATCCAAGAAAAACAACACGCCAGTTTTTTGTTTGCTTGTCCTGTTTATTGGAAACAGAACTGCCAAGTTTTCATCTGTTAAATTCTTTTGAGTGAAATAAAAAGGAATAGTTAAATAAAGCATCTGTGATTGACTTGAGAAATACATTCTTTTACTTAAAGTTAGTAAAATCAAGAGTCAGCAGTATACACCAACAGTTCCCCGGTTGCCTCTGAGCTCCGGTTGGAGCGTCAGGGTTCCTTCTTTATTCCCACCGTCATTCAGTCACAAAAAAAAACCAAGAGAAATTTAACTGTAGTTGCTGAGTAGTAGTGAGGCTCGTCTGCAACCCAAAAAGCTGAGATAATATTGTGCAGCTGGTATTAAGTCATTTTCTGAGTTGCTCAACTTTCCATAATGCACTCTGATCAACTTAGCTCAACTGAGTATTGTTGTACAGGCACACAAATGTAACTAAGGATTTGGTTTGTGCATGTAGACAGAATATTTACAATTCTTCATTTATCTGTATAGATTCCATAAAATCCATTTTAGAAACACAGCGCGGCACCTTCTTTTCCCCAAAATCACTTTTTACACATTTCTGTAGTTTTTCACACTCAAAAAGAAGCACGATCATTGGGAACTAAATCCACATCATTTTGTTACATATGTAACGGTTCTCCAGTGTTGATTCTTTCACATGAACCCATCCACTTGTGTATTCTCAAAATACACACTACACAAAGCTAGAGTGTCATTTACAGTGTTACTTTATAGTGTTGCTTTTCTTTTTATTTGTACAGTATACTGCACAACAAAAACATCTGTTTGTGACCAGTGATAGTGCTGTAATTACTATATCAGTACATGTTTATGCACCAAATCATGTTTGCACATTTGCAGGAATTCAGTAACGCCCCCAAAGCAAGAAAAATCCCACAGCCCACATGTCCTTAAGAGAAAAGTATAAAATAAATCCAGATTTTTCTTGGCCTTGGATTTGTGAAACAACATCAATCATTACACAGTCAGGGACGGATACTTTTTTGGATGAAAATCTTGGGAGTGTCACAGAGCCCTCTATGCTCAGTAACCACACAGTCAGTTGTCTCTGGGGACTGCTCTATATGTTCATAGTTAAATGTGGGCTTTAGACAATTAGAATGACTCCCTGTCAGAAAAGTGGACAACTTATTTCAGGGATCGAATCAATATAATATTACTTTTAAAAAAAGAGAGAGAAAGAAAAATCAAACTAATGAAGACTTTACTATCCAGAGTTTCCCCAGGGGTCTGTATCATACCCATCACCAGAATCATGAACTGAGTTACAAACTGACTGTTAGTCCCTGCTTTACCAGTTTAGCTATGCATCAAAGAGCCACTGAAGCAATATCTAATCAGAAAGAAAAGGTACTGATTAAAGGTCTGGAGAAATATAACGAATACCCGCTGAGGTTTATCTAACTTGTTTTAATGATATACTGAGTTAATAAACTTAACTTAAATTTTAGGAAAGTTAGAAGCATGTAGGGATTACGAGGTCGGTCTGTCCCCCATCACTCTAGCTGGCTTTAGAAATTTGTTTTCCTCTCTCATGAACGGATTTAGTTCAGACTTATTTGAATATGTGGATTTAAAAAAGCAAATGCACTTCAGAATAGTTGCTTTTCAATTACAGCTGACTGCCAACTTAGTAACTAAAATTAGCTTTAAGTGTGGCGGCATCGCAGTGTAGCGGTTAACACATTCACGCAACATATGAAAGATCCCTGATTCAAGACTGGAAGGAGACACAAATACCAGGGACATAAAAATCTGTGCCAAATTAAATATGCAGATCCACCTGGAATAAGGAGGTGATTTAGTATCAGCTGCTCTATCTGCTGTGGTGCTCTGATATAGCTGTGTAATCATCAGTCTCTATAATTTTAGCTTTGGAATTTGCCGTCTCTGTGACATTAGCTGTGTTGTTATTCATTTCTATGACACTGGCTAGAAATAAGTGTTGGGTAACACAAAAATCTTACTTTATGATACAGACTCCTGGTGCAGCTCAAATATACACTATATGAACTAGTGTAAAAATGGTAATTATATCCTATATTGAAACATTGTGGGTCCCTTGTTTTGTGTACACACAGCAAACACACATTCAAAAATAAACATGGAGCCCAAACACTCTCTTTGCCTGGCAGAAATGACAATAATGAATAAGTAAAACAAACATGAGGTTTGCTGTGTATGATTCAGTGGCTTCACGGGTTGTGTTAACAGTCTTATAAAGCGCTGCAAAGAACTGACAATGTTTTCTGTTTCCTTTAAGACATCGTCTCCTACTGTAACACTAATATTCACCTGTATTTGTACACATCTCCTGGAAACAGAAAAGTAGATGCATGTGTGTTTTCCACTGTTCGTGTATGTTTACTTGGTTGATGACATGAAAAGCTGCAGAGAATCCTTGTGGAGAGAACACACACACACACACACAAACAAACACACGCACGTGTAAGCGTGCTCAGGCGTTGAGCAGCTCATCCGCGGAGCGCCCAATGGCATCAGGGTTGGAAAGAGGGTCGAGGTCTGCAAACAGGTTGAACCAGGCAGACATGTCTTTGGATCCCCCGGGGGCCGCTGCGTACACACATGGATTTGATACTCTTACTTAAACTAGCATTTTCAGAGCTGTGGAACACTTAACCATGTGGTCAACGCTGCGACAGTGAGCCAGCATGAACGTGACCCTCTCTGTCAGGAAGCGTGTCCAACAAACTGAGTTTAAAAACAGACTGAGTTGATTAACTCTGAGATTAGCAATTACTTATTCAGTGTACTTACCCAGCAGGCAGACCTGGAGCTGTGATAATCTATGCCACGCAAAATGGCATGCTTTTTATATTTACTAAATATCAACTAAAAAATATAGTTACGATTTATTTTGTTAACTGGAAATGTGAGAAAGTTGTCATTTCACTGGCTCCCAGTGTAATATAGAAATGCCTTTAAAATCTTTCTACACTGCTCAAAAAAGAAAAGGAAACACTTTTTAGTCAGAGAATTGCATCAAGTTAATTAAACCTCTGGGACATTGATCAGTTAAGCAGCAGAGGAGGCTGATAATCAGTTTCAACTGCTTTGGTGTTAATGATATTAACAACAGGGGCAACAATGAGACAACCCCCAAAACAGGAATGGTTTTACAGGTGGAGGCCACTGACATTTTTCCCTCTTCATCTTTTCGGGCTGTTTTTGCATTTGGCTAGGGTCAGTGTCACTGCTGGTAACATAAGGTAATACTTGGACCCTACAGAGGATGCACAGGTAGTCCAACTCCTCCAGGACGGTGCATCAATACGTGCCATTACCAGAAGGTTTGCAGTGTCTCCCAGCAGTCTCAAGAGCATGGAGGATATTCCAGAAGACAGGCAGTTACTCTAAGAGAGGTGGACAGGGCTGTAGAAGGTCCTTAAACCATCAGCAGGACCGGTATGTGCTCCTTTGTGCAAAGAAGAACAAGATGAGCACTGCCAAGGTCCTACAAAATGGCCTCCAGCAGGCCACTGTTGTAAAGGTTTCTGACCAGAAACAGTCTTCACAAGGGTGGCCTGAGGTCCTGACGTCTTCTAGTGGGCCTCGTTCTCACTGCCCGCAATCATGGACCATTTGGCACTTGCCATAAAATACCATGATTGGCAGGCGCACAGTGTTTTTTAGAGATGAGAGCCTAACAGCACCCTGATTGCCCTTAGGAATCAGAAGGAAATCCTTGCACCCAGTGTCAGAACCTACGCTGGTGCAGTGGGTCACAGGTTCCTCCTGATACACGACAATGCCCAGCCTCATGTGAGAAGAGTATGCAGGCAGTTCCTGGAGGATGAATCCATACCATTGACTGGCCCCCCACCCTTGCCTGACCTAAATCCAATATAACAACTCTGGGACATTATGTTTTGCTCAATCCGATGTCGTCAGGTTGCACTGCAGACCAGGAAGCTCAGTGATGCCCTGGTCCAGATCTGGGAGGAGATCCCCACGACACCATCTGTCGTCTCATTAGGAGCGTGCTCCGACGCTGTCAGGCATGCATACGACCGTGTGGGGCGAGTTGCTCCAATGACATTTAAACAGGATAGACTACCCTGCCACACATTATTTGTTTCACTTTGATTTCAGCCCTCTGTAGGGTGATAATTTTCATTTTCATCAATTTGGCATCCTTTGGTTCCTAACACATTACCCAGTCCATATCAGTATAGATATCTAGAAGATTTCTTGAACATTGTATTAGTTCACAAAGCTTACAATGGCTTGCCCCCCAGTTCATATCTGACTTGTTCACTGTTTATAACCCAATCAGACCTTTCAGGTCAGCAGGTGCAGATCTTTTAAATGTTCCTAGAATCAGATCCAACTGTGCTTTCAGTTACTGCTGTCCTGTTCTTGGGAACAAGCTGCCTGCTGACCTCAGATCAATTACTCTGTGCCAACTTTCCAAAACAGACTCAAAACATTTTGTTCACACTCAATAACTGTGTGTTCCTTTATGTTTGTTTGTTGTTGCTGTTTTCACTGCCTTAAGACACTGTAAAACCTACAGAGGTTGTCTTATGTTTATTATATATGTTAAGAACATTGAGTTTACATATAATGAAATGTGCTATATAAATAAATTGCAATTACCAAGTTATGGTGTTTTGCAAATGCAGTGTATGTAGTGCAATGCATTACTTTTTTGAACAATGAGAAAGACATTACCATTAGCTGCAGCTCTGGGGGCTGACTGAGCGGATTGGTTTGGACTTGGAGCAGTCTGCAGGGGTGGAGCTTGGAACATAGGAGGGGTTGCCCAGCCTAAAAGGCAAATAACCATCATAAAAGAATCCAGTATCACAATCAGTTAGTGTGCTGCAGGGAGATCATCCATCTAGCAAGGTGCATTGCAGCTGACCTGTGGAGCTCAGGCTGTGATCCAGCAGCTGGGATGGCAGGAACCCTGTGGGACTGGGAGGGTTAGAGGGTGGGCGTGCTGCTGCTCCACCACTTGCTGCTCCTTGGCCGGTTGTGGGCAAACTGGGAGAGTTAAACATCCCAAAAGCATCTTGCCATTCTCTGCTGAACTCATCACTAGCTCCCAGACCAGGGCTGAGGAGGTCTTTGAGGAAAGCCATGTCTCCTGGCTCACCATCTTCCTCCTCCTGCCTCAGGCTCATCCCAGCAGGGTGTGGCTGACCACCCGAGTGCAGACCCCCACCTGGAGTGAAGGGAGGAGAACAAGAAAGCTATCAAGCCAGAGAGAAAACACATCAGTTGAGAGCACTGAAATTACAACAAAGGACAAATTGGCCCTAATACTTAAGTTTGTGAAACTCCCTGCTGCACCTTCAAACTTTTTAGACCCAAACTGTGGTTTTCGTACATATTCTTACCACAGTTACATTAAAGTGAAATGTGCAAACACTTTCAAAGCCTCCCATATTCCACAAAGTTGAGAGTTTTCTGTTGAAGTAGAAAAACGGCTCCATTATGCTAACAATGTCCTAACTCCACAGCAGACTCAAACTCAAAGCAAGCTGGTTTCCTTACACATCAAACCTATCCAGGCTTTTAACTGGGGTACCAGTTAAGTGTTTGTTTCCCAGTTTATTTCCTAGATAAGCTCCAACTTAATACAAAGGCCTGACAGTGGAAGCAACAACTCAGTGTTTATTTCCTGTACAGATATGAGATTGATGTCAAAGACGTGGGGTCAGTAATAAAAGATCCCTCCACCAGCCAAGAGCCTGAATCCATATGTTGAAATCTCAGCAATAGTGAATTTCTGCCACAACCAAGTGAAATCAAGTAGGAAGCTGAGACTCAGTGAAGTAGTTTGATGTTAGAATTCACAGTGAGAGGAGAACGAAAGACAGCCAGCCAGTTTACCGGTGGCAGGCAGCTGTGAGAGCCCGGACTCGAGGCTTCCAAAACCCTGAGGCTGGGGCAGGGCATTTGCTGGGAGTGGGGGCTGTGGTACATCACAGGCCATGAACATCAGGTCATCATCAGAGCCTCCTGACAGTCTTCTGAGGTTTTGCAGGGCTGGTGTTGGTGTGATAGCATTTTGGTACACTGAGATCAAAGCAGCAGAAGCAGCAGCAATCCCAACTTTACACATACGTTGTTTTTACACAGTGTTGGCTGCAGAACACACTTCTGAACAAACACACAGTCACTTACCACTGTCATTGCACTGGCTCTGCTCATCACTGCTGCGTGGGGGGTCTGGAAAGGAAAACAAATCAATAGTAATTTTTAATTTGCCATTAACAATATTTTTCCCACCTCTTTCCTAGATTTTAGAGGCATTCTTAGAAGCTTCATAAATATAAGGCTAAATTTGATCCATACGGTGTTTCAGCCAACAGGTGGCAGTACATACCTGCATCAGAGGCACTTCCTGATAGTTTGTCATCATCCAAGGACAGCAGACTGAGAAAGGAAGGAAGGAGAGAGGAGGGGAAATAATGAGAAGGTGCCTGATCAGGACATGGTTTTGCCATTTATAGCAACACAGAAGCTTTTATTTGATTTGGAGATGCTTTTAAGAACCACAGGTCTCATTTAAGCACTGCTGGAAAGTCCTGATCTACTACAAGTTATTACTCATCACTGTGAAGACAGGCCATAAAGTAGGAAAATGGGTGAGAACAAAAGTTTGTATATAAAAAGGACATGGTGGTGAGATGAGAGCTGTGGCATGAAAATCAGAGACAGATGGTGTGGAAGGATGTGTGGTTTGGACTGGCCTTGATGACTATATCTGACTTAATAACTTCCTGGCAATGAAACTATTTTCTGAGTTACTTTTCAGTTCAGATTTCTCTCATCGTGCTCTCTCACCAGTCTGTGTTGCTCTGCAGAGCCTTCTCCTCCACCTCTTGTTTTTGAGAGTCTGTTATTTGCTCCAGGGGGTCCCGCAGATCCTGAAGGAAGGACAAATGGTTGTAGATTTTAATCTATGGAAAATTCTAGCTTCATGTACTTTGGACCGCTACAGTCAGGTGTTTCATTAGAAGCAAATGGCACCACTCTGAAATACCTTGAGGGTGGTAAACTGGTATGGTACATGTCCCTGGAAGGCCCTATGGATTTCTGACATGGCCTGGGCAGTTTTTTCCCAGAAATGCAGCAGGGTGGTCTGACAATACAAAAGAAAAGAAAAAAAAAACCCATCAAAGACAAGACAATAACTAGTAAGTATTTGGTTTTCACTTCTGGGATTAAGATAAACATTTTCACCACCATCAGAATATCTACTGCCTTAGCATGGGTGCATGACTGACTGACCCCCTTCATTACCCTTCAGTTCACCTCAGCTGAGCAAAAAATGTGATTATTTGATAAGGCTATATCGGTACTAGACTGCATTACATTTAGAAGTTTTCATTTTTTGTCCACTGCACTAAAAGAAAATATTTTAAGAAATGATAAAAGACCTGGTAGGTACAGAGGGAGTGGGACAGCATGTTGCAGCGGCTTGCTCCCAACATGTCCACCTTCTGACACACATCATTCTTCAGTTTCTCAAACTGGCTTTTCGTCCCTCTGACCTGGGCTTGGACCTGTTGACAAAAAGACATGCATTACATAACACATACATCAGAGTATTGTGAAAGAGAACCCACCCAAACAAATGAGCCACATCACGCCTTGCGAAACTTTTCCAGCTGTTTATAGGTGTCTGGGTCCAGTTCTTGGGAGACATCTTTCATCCAGAGCAGAGCTCCTCTGTACTCTGTGCGGGCCTTCTCCATACGGCTTACTGTCAGCAGCGTGTCAGCAATGGCACGCCGCCAGAATGTCTCCACTTCCTGGTGCAAACGGTGCAGCGATGGACAAAGTGCCATCCTGAAGAAAAATAAAAAGGCAGTTAATGAAACAAGTATACGGTTTGTTTAACCACATATAGCACATAATCACTAGCTTCATTGTTCTCTCCTGCTGCTAACCTCTGTTTGGCAGAGGTGCACAGGGCCTTGCTGGTGGCATCCATCATGTTGCCAGCCTTTGTGCGATCGTGCTCAGCTTGGAATCGCAGGAATAAGCCAAGCTCGTTCTCCTCCTGAGACAAGCCTGAGGAAAGAAATGAAGACAGCTGCACAATGAAACTGCAGGGCTGAGCTTGACTGAGCGCCTATTAAAAAAAAAAAAAAAAAAAAACAAGATTATGGAGAAAAAAAACAAGTCAAACATTACTGAGTGAGTAATGCAGTTTCATAGATTCTCAAAAACCTGCATCAGTAACCCTGTTAGCCCTCATCAATGGTGGTGTGATCTGACTCACGTGTGATCCTGTGCTGGTACTTCTCGATCACCTTCAGCAACTCTGTGCACGTGGATTGGACGGAACGGAAGAACTGCAGAGATTAACGGGAACAATTAGAATACCTCACCCACACCATGGGTTACTATGACAACTGCATCTTGAGATCTTTTCTTAAAACATCCCCATTTGAAATGTTTTGGTCTACTTTAAAAGGGACTTATTTCAAGGCTATTTTACAGTGCAATGTTTGCTCCTCTTCTACAGCGAGGTAGCACTGTAGATCACAAAATCGAACATATTTTTCTGTCCTTTTCCATCTGTTGTTGGTCAGCTGCCTCTCCTCCCATCTGGTAGACGACAGCAGTGACTAAATGGAGAGCATGTGTCATAGCAACAAACATTCTGAGGCCATTTCAGTGCTGCTGTCTGACAGAAAGGAAAGACTGAAAGTAATGGGTCACCTTGACTTCTAGAGTCTGCTGGCAAATAAAGAATACATTACACCTCAGATAGAAATGTATGTGGAACTGTATGAATGGTACTAGGATAGGTTCTTATGTAGTGCTTTTCTACTCTACATGAGCACCCAAAGTGCTTTATACAGCATGTCTTCATTCACTGCTTCTCTCACACACACACACACACACACATTCATACAAGCACGTCTATGTCCTTTCTAACTAACATTCAGATACACACTCGCACTCCGATAAACACAATGGGAACAACTTGGTGTTCAGCATGTTGACCAAAAATTATTCAGCATGCAGACTGGAGCAGCCAGGGATCAAACAACCAATTTTCAGATTAGTTGATGACCTGCTCTACCTCCTGAGCTACCCCAGTGAGACTGGAGCTCATGCTAAACATTTCAGTGCATGCCTTTATTTTCATTTCTCACTATTATCTTGGTAAATTTTTCATGTAAATGAGTCTTCTTCACACACTAAGGTTATTTATGGAGTTCCACAGGGTTTCGTGCTAGGACCAATACTACTTACATTACACATGCTTCTCTTAGGCAGTATTACTAGAAGGAATAGCATACATTTTCATTGTTATGTAGATGATACCCAGCTTTATATATCCATGAAGCCAGATGACACACACCAATTAGTTAAACTGCAGGAATGTCTTAAAGACTAATGACCCAAGTGACCTCTAATTTCCTGCTTCTAAATTCAGATAAAACTGAGGTTATTGTACTCAGACCTAAAAATCTTAAAAACATAGTGTCTAACCAGATACTTACTCTGGATGACATTACCTTGGCCTCCAGTAACACTGTAAGGAATCTTGGAATAATTTTTGACCAGGATATGTCCTTCAATGCACATATTAAACAAATATGTAGGACTGCTTTCTTGCATTTGTGCAAAATCTCTAAAATTAGAAACATTCTGTCTCAGACTAATGTTGAAAAACTAGTTCATGCATTTATTACTTCTAGGCTGGACTATTGTAATTCATTACCAGGCTGTCCAAAAACTCTCTGAAAAGCCTTCAGCTGATTAAAATGCTGCAGCAAGGGTACTGACAGGGACTAGACAGAGAACATATTTCTTCCATATTGACTTCTCTTCATTGGCTCCCTGTTAAATCCACAAACAAATTTAATATCCTTCTTCTCACCTACAAGGCCTTGAATAATCAGGCCCAATCTTATCTTAAAGACCTCATAGTACCGTATCACCCCTGTCACCAAGTGCTTGTTCATATGATTGTTGGGGTTTTCTCTGTATTATTATAAGGCCTTTACCTTACAATATAAAGTGCCTTGAGGGGCCTGTTGTTGTGATTTGGTGCTATATAAATATGTGTATGGTTGTGAATGAGGCATGTTTTTTAAACACTTTGAGTGCTCATGTAGAGTAGAAAAGTGCTACATAAAACCCAGTCCATTTACCATTTGTCCAACTTAGGGTCACAGGGGCATTAGAGGTGCTATCCAAGGTGAGATGAGGTGACACTTCCAAAAACCACACAAGGACACAGCAGATCAGAAGGAAGTTGGCTTTAAGTGAGAGTGGCATTCAGGGGAACCCATAATGCTCATTTCTAGCTCCCTATTATTATCATTCTTTGACTCCACTCAAGTTTATGAATTATTTTTGACCTGTCAATTATTCAAAACTACTTTAGTGGTGCAGATATGGAGTTGAGGGTCCACTATAAAAGCTGGCAAAGAAAATGTTGTGCTTTTAACTGAATCAATGAGTTTAGCAGAAGGTAATACTGCATTTACTAAAGCAACTTTGGATATTTTCCAAAGAGTTTAACTGGGAATATTTGCTCCTTAACTATCTGACAAACCTTATGTAAATAGCAATGATCGTTTTTGCAGTGTTGTGAGTTGGTGGCAGTAGTTCATGTGAAAAAAAAATTGCTTGACAAATGGAGCAAATAACAGGATGAAAATCTCAGTAGTTTGTCCTACTTAGCGTATAGAGTCTCGTCACCTGAGAGAAAGGCTAGACCAAAAGCTGAAATGGACCACGTGCAGCTGAAGAAAACTGGTGTAACTACATCTTTTAGTGATGAGCTCAAATTTAATCTGATACAATGGGAAACTAATTTGACACCTATCATGTTCCAAGCAGCCACCAGGTTTTTTATAAAACGTACTGTGTCACACTACAAAACAGGTAGCATTTCCTTGAAGCTGCTAACACTCAGAAGCTAAAATAGCTGGTTCACAGTCCTCAATAATTGATGTATTATTGAGGATGAAGTTATGGCTAAGAAACCTGTGACAGTTATGAATCTGTGGAAGAGGCAGGGAAGAGTGGGAGAAAATGTGAGAGGTGAAAGTCGCATTCTGCAGTTGCAGATATGCTAACATCATTGCACAAAAAGCTCTTTTAAACTTCTAGTTTGTAAGCTGACTTTTTTTTGCTACTGCAATTGCTCTTCTTTAATTTTAAGCACTGTATGTTCCTCAGTAGAAAGGTTTCTTTTGAATGGCCTCGGGCTCTTTTGAATAAAATCCTCATTTAACCGCGCTATCCCTACAGCTGATATTCCTTCAAATTTTGTGCAGTGAATGTTAGCAGTATTCATTGCAGTATAAATGACTCCTTTCGACTGATCTAAGTTTAGGATCAGTAGAAAAGAAGCTAAAACAGAACACTGCTTCAGCTTGTGTTTTGCCCAATATCAAAACACTAATGTCTGTCCTTCCCCACCTCAAGCTTAGCATCCAGATCAGCATCCGAGGCCACCACATACTCATCCTCCTTCTTGCCCGTGGCTTTGATGAGGACCTGTTTGGTCTTCCAAAATTTCTTCTGCATACGGGCCATCACAGAGCTATCCTCACCAAGGAGAGCCCGGCCACCACTCAGCATGTCCCCCGCAAACCTGGATCTGCAGACAATGACTCTGTCAGTGACATTTTGTACCTGGCTGTGTATGAGTATATGAACTACATTTAACAGTTATATGAATATCAAATTTTCACCTACCCATCCATAGTAGATATCAGCCTTTTCCTATTCTAGAAAAACACAAAACAATAGTTTAGACAGACAGAGGGAATAGTATAAAAGTATATAGTATATAGCATAAAGTCATATATAATGGGACATATTTTAAAGTATAAACTAACAATTGTAAATAGGCCTTTGTCCAGGTGAAGGTTCCTCAAGACAGCAGACTTTGTTAGGGGGAAAAAAGATATAGTATAAAAGCGAATAAAAGTCATGCAATTGGCGTTTAACAATTCAATGAAATAATAAAAGAAAGTCCTGCAGCAGGGTGTCCTGTATGATTTTGCCTCAATGTACACACATGCAGAAAATAAACCCGGTAAACAAGCCTGAAAACTGAGCTGACAACTGTCCTCCCACTGAGATATAATTCAGTTACATACGCTTATCTGAGGTTATCTTGGTCAACGCTCCTCGGTGCTGAGGGCTAAAAAAGCTAATCTAATATGCTTCTAGTATGGAGCAGGGATCAGACACCTGCGACTTCAAACAGTCAGAGAGAACTGAGCCAGCTGGATATCGAGCAGGTGTTAAGTTTCAGCAAAACCTAGCTTCCGGACACGTTAAGAAAAAGGAAACAAAGTGTCGTTCGGACACTGATCGGCACACGGTAAAATTATGAAAAGGTAAACGCATGTCGTAGTCAAGAAATCGAATCAAACAACCGTAAAATAGCTTGTGTGCTAGCAGTAGTTTAGCTAGTAGCAGGTGTCGTGGTTAAAGCTGCGAACCGTCTTAAGAACATCTAACTGAGCAACCACGCATTTACATAAACAAGTCTGCGTGTCCATCTTATGGTTACATCCTCCGTTAGGTGAATACAACGTTACCTTTATTTACTTTTTCCCCCAGCACTCCGAGCATCTATGCAGCTCAGGTCGGCTAGCCACCTCTCACGATAGCCATCATCATCTGAGTCAGAGAAACAGGATATGGTAAGCAGCTGTAGCGCCGTGTGGACGCAAGGGGCCGCTGCTGCACAGCTGATAACCCCCTCATGATAAATAACGTGTCGTCCTGGCATGCAAAAGTGGAGGTGGTTCAAGTGTGATAAATATATAGCCAGTTTTAATTAAATCAATATTTGTCCCACAAGTCTTTCTTTTATTACCTCATTTGATAAACCAGTTAGAGGAGGAAAAAGTCTACAGGCTTATCTACTAATCAGAAGGTTGGTGATTCAATCACTGGCTGCTCCAGTCTGCATCCCAAAGTATCCTTGGATACTAATACTGAACCCCAAGTTGTTCTGATGCGTTAATGTTGGATAGAAAACACTTGTGTAGAAATAAGTGTTTCTATCAGTGGGTCAATGAAGCATGTTGTATAAAGCACTTACTCACCTATAAGAACCAGTCCAAAGTTTGCTTAGTAAACATTTCCCACATAATTACTTGCAGCTTGGACTGTTAACATAAGCCAGGTTATCTGTATCGATTTATGATGCTGATTCTAACCCACCATCTGCAGAAATGGAGAATTTCAGAGCAAGTTTGGATTTTCCAGATAACAGCTGTCGAGTTGTGAGCCTGCGCCCACTGCAGCCTCACATTTCCATTTTTGGCTGACAGGAGGCACAATATGGTTTTGTGCTGCAAATAATCCATGTCCAAAGTTTGGTGTGTCATCAGTTGTTTGCGCTTTCATCTTCCTGTCAGCTTTGTTTAAAGCTACACAATTCAGTTAAAATAAAGTTATTTATCCATCCATCCATTTTTTATATACATAATTTTTTTAATTTCTTTTTTTAATGAAGATGAAGAAACAACATTTTATTAGACAAAATTAATTTATAATCAGTTTGGATTACAAAGAAACAAGGACAAGCCATAAGAAAATCTGTGTGAAAACCAAGGGTGTACGATCAATCAGGAAAGCAGAGAACAAAGCCAAAATGTTTGTCCAGTACTTTAAACTACTGAGTCTGTCCAATGAGTGTTGAAGGACGTGTTGAATCTGCTATGCCTCTGCATCTGTCTGACAGGCTGAGTATCTGTAGGTGTACAGCTTGTTATCTGCACCTCCGCTCAGAATCAACTGCAAACAAAAATAGAGAAAGAACATTGTGAGAACAGCACTGTTTTTATGCATCAAGTGTTGGCATGCAGCTTAAATATTGCTCGTACCCCACTTTCTGTCCAGTCCACACAAAATACTTTGTCCTCATGGGCCGCCAGATCATATAGAGGAGCCTTACAGCTGGAAGACAACATAGAAATGTTACTGGATTTTAACATCTGGTTCACTGCACAAACATCGGAAGATAATAAGTTAAATCCACACTAAAATAAAGTCAGATTCCAATAAATCATTCACAAACTGACAAAGTTTAATTCTGTCATGTACATCTCAAAGGGCAAACTCTGGAGGAGGAAGGGCGCCAAAAACTGGAGTTCCTATAGTGGCGACTTCAGCCTTTAAATCATCCAGCTTTTATATCATTAAAAAACATGTTCATGGTCTGCTACAAAGATGCTCTGGATCTCTGTGGATAATTTCCCTCTGCACAATAACTAATCTTCAAGGGAGGTGAATTTTTTGACAGCTCATCCATTTGGATACTGGAGTAAAAAAAGTGAGGCCACTGTGATTGACAGGTTTCCCAACAAAAGCAGATGGATATTCCCTGCTGGCTCCGTCTCTGCTAACTGGAGTTATTATTCTGGCCTACTCTGAAGTTTGTACTTCAGTTTTGGTGACAGAAATTCTGGGTCTTTTATTGGTCTGTTAGCACTATTACTACTAATGTGTGTCTGTGTGTTGCAACCTGCAAGCAAGCTAGCTAACTTTTGCATCAGTACCCCACCCATTTCATCCAAATAGCGTAGAGCTCCAAAACAGAAACAAAAAACGATGACAGAAACAGCATGGCAGCAGGCGAAACTGTGGCGTCCAGAAACAATAGGAAACATCACGGTGTCTACATCCATCTTTTATCTACACTACATTGCCAAAAGTATAGGTCAGCAGATGCTGAGGCTCATAGTGCGCAGAGGTCACCAACTTTCTGCAGAGTCAATCACTACAGACCTCCAAACTTCATGTGGCCTTCAGATTAGCTCAAGAACAGTGCATAGAGAGCTTCATGGAACTGATTTCCATGGCCAAGCAGCTGCATCCAAGTCTCACCAAGCTCAATACAATAGGTCGTGTAAAGCACGCCGCCACTGGACTCTAGAGCAGTGGAGATGCGTAGCGGACCAGTAAGGTTGGACTCGGCCCCTTAGTTCCAGTGAAAGGAACTCTTCAGCATACCAAGACATTCTGGACAGTTTCATGCTTCTGACTTTGTGGGAACAGTTTGGGGATGGCCCCTTCCTGTTCCAACATGACTGCACACCAGTGCACAAAGCAGCTCCATAAAGACATGGATGAGCCAGTTTGGTGTGGAAGAACTTGACTGGCCTGCACAGAGTCCCGACCTCAACCCAACAGAACACCTTTGGGATGAATTAGAGTGGAGACTGTGAACCAGGCCTTCTTGTCTAACATCAGTGTCTGACCTCACAAATGTGCTTCTGGAAGAATGGTCAACAATTCCCATAAATACTCCTAAACCTTGTGCAAAGCCTTCCCAGAAGAGTTGATGCTGTTATAGCTGCAAAGGGTGGGCCGACATCATATTAAACCCTATGGATTAAGAATGGGATGTCACTCAAATTCATGTGTGTGTGAATGCAGATGAGTGAGTACTTTTAGCAATATAGTATATATCCATAACATGAACTATTGATGAGGGGGGAAAAATTCTGTGACCAGCCAATTTAAACTAATCCAAGAAGGGCTTTTAATGGTTTTAGGCTAGAAATGCTAAGATTTTCCCTTAATCTCAACTTTAAATGCAACAAATACAACACTTCATCCTGTCTGGGTAAGGTTTAATAAACACTGTTTAAATAAATTACTTTTATTTCAAACAGGATTGGGGGTAGGCACCACAGAGGGGGCAAGAAATTGGCATTCCACTGGATATATGTTGCTTGTGACTAGAGCACAGGTTTTGCACTTCACTGACCTTCTGGTATCCCAAAGTTTGACCAAGTTGTCAAGGGAACTGGAGACCAACTGGTGCTCATGTGATGGCCCCCACTTGACAGCAGTGACCCAGCCAGTGTGGGAGGTCAGAGTCAGCAAAACCAGAGATCCATCTGAAAAGAGAGGAGATGTAAACAGACATGAGAAAGAAGGGCAAGCAAATGGGGTCAAACAACAACAAAGGCAGACACTTTTTGACATTACGATGCCTGTGGCATTTAGAGCAATCATACCTTTAGTGCGGGGGTCCCACAGTCTGATGTGTCTATCAGTGCTACCTGAGGCCAGTCGTCGACACAAAGGTGAATAGGAAATACAGTTAAACACTTTGGCGCCAGTCTGTGGAAAGAAAAACAGTGGAGCTGTCAAATACTGCAAAAACTGCCAGCGCAGTTTAGTAAAGTCCAATGTTTGCCAACAGTTCAAACCAAGTTATTAACTGACGCTCGCATTAGTCTGCTAATGTCCATCCATGTGTTGAGCTATCTCAGGGCTGGGTGAATATTTTTGGCTACACGTTGCATACATACAATATGCATTCTTTCATGGTCAAATTGTTTTGACTGGAACAACTTGTAGACAATATTAAAATATTATTCAAACCAGTCAATTGCATACACAGCCTTCAACAGCTGTTAAATGAAAATGCATGATGTAATCCCTACTACTTGACTACTGTCTGTGCTAATATACTGCATACAGTTGGATTTCTGATAAAAAAACATTTTTATTTGGATATTCTGTTTTTGCCGACCAAATAGAAGAAAAAAAAAATCAAACAGTGACTGAAAATCCCTTGAAAATCCTACAGCTAGCCAGGCCACTGTTGTGGGTTTGGGCAATATTCCTTCCTGTTAAAAGGGAGTTTTTCCTTTCCAGTGTCACCAAGTGTTTGCTCACAGGGGGAACTTACTTCCAAAACCGAGAAACTTTTGATCATTTATGCCTACTGCCGCAAAACCATTAATTTTCTGTTTTTCTCACCAACGTGGTCTTCATCTCTCCAGTATTGACATCCCAAATGCGGATGGTGTGGTCCCAAGACGCACTGCAAACTTCCTCACTGTCAGACCACAGGACAGATGACACTGCCTCACCGTGTCCAGACAACGTCATCAAGGGAGTCTGTCAGAGTGAGAAAAAAAACTGAACTTATTTTGCCATGAGTTAGGAGTGATTATTCTCAGGTCAGCCATACTCTGGTTCTGCACTCACCCTGGTCAAGCCCAGCTGCTGAGTCTTCTGTTTCTTCCTCGGTCTGTCAGCGGGCTCCTCAATCTCATCCTGCTCATCTGTGGGCACTGGCAGCACAGGAAAAACAGTATGTAAGAGCCTTACAATTCAATATGTTCAATTCAGAGTCCTTAAATCATTCTGGGCTCATACCTGCTGACCAGATCTTCAACATTTTGTCCCAGGAGCCACTGCAGAACTAAAAGGGGGTAACACAAACATCTTGAGTCATCAATCATAGCACACTTTTGTATATGTTTTTCTACCCTGTCCAACCTCACCTTTGTTCTGGTGGGGTCTGTAGAAATGGTATCAACACTCCCTGTGTGTCCCCGACAGCAGTGCCTGGCTTTCACCTTGTTCCTCTCTGAGTTCCACTCCCACAGTAGAACAGTTTGGTCCAAAGAGGCCGTCAGAAGCAGAGAGGTCAGACCCTCTACAACATCCACAGAGAGGATTTAGCAAAGGCTTTGACATAACATAAGAGCAGATGTCTGCCATTCTATCCTACTCACCTCTTTTGACCCAGGCTACATTTTTGACCACATCTGTGTGCCCGGCCACAGTCATCACAGCCTTGCCCTCAGCAGACCAAATCCTGGCAGTCTTGTCATATGACCCTGTTAGGATCCTGTGGGGAAAAAAGAAATAAGTCATTCCATCTAGGGCTGCAACAATTCATCGAGTAACTTGAGTAACTCGACTAATAAAATCCTCTATGCAAATGTTTTTGCTTCGATGTTTCGTTTAATCTATGAATCTATAGCGTTCAGGTGTCACCATGTAAGCGTCAGTGTTTAACCCATTTGCAACTAAAAACAGACAAATTGGGATTCATCACTCCATAAGACCTGATTTGGCAGAACTCAGCCATTTATCTCTACTTCTTGACAGCCACCCTCACATTGAGACAATTTCTGATGAGGCTTCAGGGAACAGTAGCTTAACTGAAGGGTCAGAGCCATCTCTCAGGGCCTGTGTCAGCTCTTTCTTAAGGACATGACTTTCAGATAGTATTCATCTGCTGTAGATAGATTTTTAGGCCTGTCCTCCACTTGTCCAGTTTCCTCAGATTTTTTAAGGATACACTGTACGCCAAGTTTTCTGCTAACAGGCCTTTGGAAATCACTTTGTTGGTGTAAATATACTATTTTATGCCTGTTACCTGTGATATTTTTCATATACGTAGAAATTATGTGTTTTGCAACAAGCTGCTAGTAACAAAGTACCTAAAGATACAGTTTAAAATTGGTTCTTTGCCAACTTGTCTGTTATGTGTATACACAGCACTGGTTCATCCTTTGAGTTGGGCACCTTTTTTATGCTTAACAAGCAGTGACTTAACAAACATTCCCTTAACATTCCCCTAAAAATGAGGGGAAAAGCAGCCAATATCCAAAGAAAAACTAGGAAGGGCTTTCAGAAAGCCTGGGGCTCTATTGCTCTAGACCATTTTAAAAAAGGACAAGAAAGTCTGGTTCCCCTGAAGTAACATACAGTGGTGTGAAAAAGTGTTTGCCCCCTTCCTCATTTCCTGTTTTTTTGCATGTTTGTCACACTTAAGTGTTTCGGAACATCAAACCAATTTAAACAATAGTCAAGGACAACACACGTAAACACAAAATGCAATTTGTAAATGAAGGTGTTTATTATTAAAGGTGAAAAAAAATCCAAACCATCATGGCCCTGTGTGAAAAAGTGATTGCCCCCTAAACCTAATAACTGGTTGGGCCACCCTTAGCAGCAACAACTGCAACCAAGCGTTTGCGATTACTTGCAATGAGGCTTTTACAGGAATTTTGGCCCACTCATCTTTGCAGAATTGTCCTAATTCAGTTACATTAGAGGGTTTTCGAGCATGAACGGCCTTTTTAAGGTCATACCACAACATCTCAATAGGATTCAGGTCAGGACTTTGGCTAGGCCACTCCAAAGTCTTCATTTTGTTTTTCTTCAGCCATTCAGTGGTGGACTTGCTGGTGTGTTTAGGATCATTGTCCTGCTGCAGAACCCAAGTTCGTTTCAGCTTGAGTACACGAACAGATGGTCGGACATTCTCCTTCAGGATCTCTTGGTAGACAGCAGAATTCATAGTTCCATTTATCACAGCAAGTCTTCCAGGTCCTGACGCAGCAAAACAGCCCCAGACCATCACACTACCATCACCATATTTTACTGTTGGTATAATGTTCTTTTTCTGAAATGCAGTGTTCCTTTTACGCCAGATGTAATGGGACACACACCTTCCAAAGAGTTCCACTTTTGTCTCATCGGTCCACAGAATGTTTTCCCAAAAGTCTTGGGGATCATCAAGATGTGTTTTGGAAAAATTGAGACGAGCTTTAATGTTCTTTTTGCTCAGCAGTGGTTTTCTCCTTGGAACTCTGCCATGCAGGCCATTTTTGCCCAGTCTTTTTCTGATGGTGGAGGCATGAACGCTGACCTTAACTGAGGCAAGTGAGGCCTGCAGTTCTTTGGACGTTGTTGTGGGGTCTTTTGTGACCTCTTGGATGAGTCGTCGCTGCTCTCTTGGGGTAATTTTGGGCGGCCGGCCACTCCTGGGAAGGTTCACCACTGTTCCATGTCTTCGCCATTTGTGGATAATGGCTCTCACTGTGGTTCGCTGGATTCTCAAAGCTTTGGAAATGGCTTTATAACCCTTTCCAGACTGATATATCTCAATTACTTTCTTTCTCAATTGTTCCTGAATTTCTTTGGATCTCGGCATGATGTGTAGCTTTTAAGGATCTTCTGGTGGACCTTACTGTGTCAGGCAGCTCCTATTTAAGTGATGTCTTGATTGAGAACAGGTGTGGCAATAATCAGGCCTGGGTGTGGCTAGAGAAATTGAACTCAGGTGTGAAAAACCACAGTTATAGTATGTTTTAACAAGGGGGGCAAACACTTTTTCACACAGGGCCATGATGGTTTGGATTTTTTTTCACCTTTAATAATAAACACCTTCATTTACAAATTGCATTTTGTGTTTACTTGTGTTGTCCTTGACTATTGTTTAAATTGGTTTGATGTTCCGAAACACTTAAGTGTGACAAACATGCAAAAAAACAGGAAATGAGGAAGGGGGCAAACACTTTTTCACACCACTGTATATAAATAATGAAGGGTGGCTGAGGACTTTTGCACAGTACTGTAACATGTTTACCTAATGGACATCCAAGAGTACAAAAGAAAATGTAAATGCATCACAACCGAATCTAGAAGGTCTGACTGAGGTAATTTCACCCTTAATCAGATGTATACTAACAGTCTGCGCTCAGTCATCTTACCATTCAGCATCAGCATCTACAGAGCTAATCCAGTCATCGTGCATCATACACTCCTCGGGCTCCGGGGCTGTGATCCGCACCACGTACTCTATCTCCATGACTTCTTCCTGAAACAACAGACACACTGTAAGATATCGGGTCAATCCTATTTTACTCGTGGATGGTTTCGCTTTATCCAACATATCCACACAAGTTTCAGCACTGCAGCAGGCCATACCGTTGATGTGCCCTCTGTCTCCATGTGAGTTGACAGCGACGTTCGCAGGAACTGACCCCCGACAAGGAAGTCAAATTCCACTGTGCTGTGAGATGCTGTGAAAAGAACCAAAAAATGTGTCAGACATTTTCAAGTACTTTCTGTGATAAGGAATACATCTGACATTAACCGAAGTTACCTAAATGGTAATCTAGAGCCAATTGAATTTATATTTTCTATAATAGGATTGAAAATTAGGATTATAATGATACCAAATCTGTAGTTAGTTCTGCAGCTGGAGGCTGAGCTGGGGGAGTGTGCGGATGCATACAATAAAGTGAGCTTACCATTTTTAGCTTCCAGCAGCTTGTTGATGACATTGCTGAGGTCTTGCACTTCAGAGCCAGCTGGGATGGAGAACGGGACATCATCTACAGCATACCTACAGAGACACACAGACTTTAGCTGCGACCCGACACCACATAACTTCACGCTGTCGGCAGAAGTGATCATAAAAATACTATCTACGAACTAGATACGAGTGGTACTTAAAAGCTACGCCAGAATTTATCCACATTGGAAAAAGAAAGAACATTCCCACAATAACATGGTTGTGTTTACTCTAAGTTACAGGTAGCTAGTTAGCTAGCCAGCTCACTTTGCTTGACATTTAAAGTTGAGTTTTAAAGAATAAACCCTCACCTTTTGTCCTCTGTGAAGAACCTCGCCTGTATCTGCGACATTGTTTAGTTGTGCGTTTGATTTGCTAACCGCGAGCTCCAGGAATTTTAATATACAATTAATCTTCATAACACATCAGATTCTCACGCAGTTACACCATGTGGTGCGAAGTAAGCCACTGCAGCAGCAAAAATAGATGCTGTGATCGTCTAGTAATGCCTGGCTGTATTCGATAGGACCGTGGTTCACAAAGTATGAGCCGCGGCCCTCTCCTGGACGGCGAAGGTACTACAGGTGGGCCGTATTAACAACAGAAATTCAGTATGCATAGTTACATATTAATATAAATGTTTTTACTTAAAAAAAAAGTTGAATATGAGGTGGTAAGTTTGCGATATTAATCATTGCACATTTTTAGGGGTATTCTCTGGATTTTAAGTGGGCTGCAGCACTCCTGACTTTAGGAACCACTGAGAAAGGATGTGGACTTGTGAAACGTCATCAGTCGCTTTTTTTTTAATAACACTTTATTTGAACAAAAAACAAAATACAGAAGTAACTTTAGATGCTTTTGAGGCTTTAGTTTTAATAGCAGTACAGGGTGTACCCCGCCTCTCACCTATGACAGCTGGGATAGGCTCCCACTGTCCTCCGATCTACTTTCCGTTTATTCTCTTGAAAACTTACACAAACATCTATCCTATTAAAAAATATAATTGTGTTCGCTTCTTTGCATGCCGACTACTGTACTGTTAAGGTATTTAATTTTATTTTGCATAAAGTTTCATCACATTTCTCCTTCCTTTACAGGTTTGATTGAAGCACATCACAGGGAGACTGCATGTGTGTCTTATATGCACCCGTCAACACACACCACTAGATATTTGCTATTATGAGTTTGTATGTAGTAAAGCAACTTTTCTGGGTTTTCTGTCACAGCATCTCCAATTCTCACAGGATGCTGCTCACAGCAGAGGAGGTGAAGTGTTCACCAGTAGGGTCTGATCCATAGTCTCTGTAAACCAGACAAGCAATACAGTTTCTTATAATACATAAAACAGAGGTTCAGATGAAGTGGCAGTCATTTGTACAGTATACAAGAGATATATTAGTTAAACCTTCAGCTGTTGCAGGCCACACAGTTCAGGATTAGCCATTAAGCCACGTTAGCCTGCTGTTATCAGAGAGTAATATAGAATAACATCAAAGTGTTATTCTACATTAAAAATATACAGAGATTAGTTAGCAATGATGTGCAACCACTGTGTTCCCCTATTAGCAGCTGAGCACTTCAGTACTAAAACCAAAAGGTGGAGAGTCACAGGTATTTAAACCCTGGTGGTAGTTGTACCCTTTGGAGGTGGCCGTTGACCCACTATTAATCATCTGGGTATGACCAAGGTGTGTAAAAAAGTGTGGGTGATTACTTCAAAGGATTTCAGGTGAAACCACTGTGAGACTTTGCCCTTCCATATCATGTGATCTATTGAGATCACCTGAAGTAAGGTGTGAGTGGAGGCTGAGGCACCTAGGAAGGGATCTCAAGACTGGATTCTATGTGGCTGATAGCTGGTGTTGTAAGTCACCACCCCTGTTCAATGATGGTCATTCAGAGTGGACATAGATGGCCTCTTTTACTCCTCTTTCAACCCATCTGTCTTCCCAGTCCAAAATGCGAACATTGGTATCCTCAAAAGAGTTTCTCCTTTAGGTGCAGGTGTACGGCTGAGTCTTGCCCTGTTATGGTGGCTCTTCTACATTGTGCTCCAATGTTGAGTTCTGAGCATCCTCGCTGCACTGCACAGCATGCACTATGTTGCTTAGCTTGTGTTTGGGAGTTTTGTCCTTGGGACGAACCACTTTTTGTCTTAAGGTGTGACTGGGTCTGAAGTCCACTGGGATGTCACGCTTGGAGAAAATTCTCCTGTGTGTCTCTAACAACCCTGCAATGTAGGGGATGACAGTGTTGTTCCATTTGTCATTCTGTTTCACCCTAGTTGGTGTCTTCACTGATTTGATGAAGGCCCAGTTGGTTAACCACATTTTAAGAGCTTCCTTTACATGGCGTGTTCCTTTTCTTTCCCTTTTGTCTTAGGGGGAATATTCTCTGCTCAGAGTTGCAGGGTCCTATTAAAATATGGGTATAACTATATAGTATAATAGTCATACTAGTCTATTATAATATAATAGACTAGTGTGTAGTGTGTAAATCTGTTTCTACCAAAGGGCCGATGACTTGTCTTGTTTATTGAGAAAAAGAAATCTCAGTTTTATTTTAAAAACAAGCAAACAAAAAAAACAACAACATAGGAATATAGAGGAAACCCAGGTGTCCCAGTTTCCATTAGCACCTAAATGCAGCTGGATCTGTGCAAGCTGGCAGCGTGAATGCCCACGTGGGGTTTATGTCAAAATACTAACAAAAGACTGACAAAGGGGCCTGGCATAACACAAAACAGCCACTTTTGGAGCATAATTGCTTCGTGTCACATGGTAAATGTCAGAGTTTGGCTAACTCTGCGCTGTCGCTTAACCATGTTCCTGGTCCACCTGATCTGCGAGCTGACGTGTTGCCTGTACCCCCAGGTTTTAGCTCTGCAGATCTGGCTAGCCAGCAGGCCAATCGCCCTGACCTGGTGGAAAGGCAAATAAAGAGTATTTGCATGAGGCCTCCTGGCAACCCCCATTGTTGTCCTGTTGCTCTGGCTCAAAAACCTGCTGGTGGTCCCGTGGGACCTTACTTTGGCAACAGTGGGCAAACTTCCTTTAGTGTGTTGGACCTAATAGCTACTTTAGTGTTTGGTGAGGGTATTTTAGAATTTTGTTGAAATGGCATGGCATGCTGCCAACTTGTGTTTGAACATTTGACTTATGGTGTTACATCACGTTAGAGCGAAAAGGTCATAAATATTTATAGACATTTGTACACACAGAAAGCCTTAAACTTAAAATTCTATCACAGTTTTTTTTTTAGGTGTACGGATTTATAAAATAGTTTGACGTGTGGTCAGATTGCTTTGTATTTGTAGATTGGAGCACGGATTTGTGAGTCCTCAAAGGTTACACACAAATCACTGTACACATTTGTAATTCTTAGTGGATCACACCTTGAAAAATAAAGTTTAGCCATCAGTCGCACCCCAAGAGCGGGTGTAAAGTGCGTTCAAAATACCCGGATGTGTTGTTGCTTCTACTGAGGATGCATCAGATGGCCGGTGACGCAGCCAAGCATCCCAGAATGCGTAAGATGTTTTCAGGCGAGAATGTAGTTGTGTTAACTTGAAATATGCGGTCGGTTGATTTTCCTGGTCTGCAGTCAGCTCTGCCCATCACTTCAGAACAACTGCGCTGGCTCACAACAAAAAAAATTAATGATCCATATCCTCGGAAATGCCATCAGAAAAAAAACCAAAAAACAACTACCAACATACCATTTCCTGTCTGGAAATTAGGAGACAGCTGCCCCTCTTCCGGTTAGACACTGCCAACAACAACAACAAAAAAATAAAATCTGTAAAAATCAGTTGTGAGTCCATCTGTACCCAGAGGTTTGTTTTCAGCTATTTTCAAAATAATGGCATCAAAATCCTCAGTTTTAAGATCTGATTCACATAAATCCCTAAAAAAAAAATGTGTGGAATACATTTTTTAATTTAACAAAAACAAAACAAAGAAAATCTGCACTGGCTGCTAGAGTAATGTGATGAATACAGATTAGAGAAAAACATAAAAACTTTTTTCTACTGGCTCCACATCATTAATTAGTGAACTGTTTATAGGGGTTTTTTTTGTTGTGAACTTCTAAACGTGTGAGTTAACGTCAGGTTACCTTCACTGAACTGAAGGCTCGTTTGATGCTTCTGTTTAACGAACATCATTGTTAGTGAATGTTAATGATAAAATACTTTAATTAGTCATGGAAACATACTTTTATCCTCCTTTTTGAACTCTGCTTGTAAACAGTAACAATGTGCAGGCACATTCTCACACCAGCAACTCAGTAGTATTAAGCTGTCAGTATTATTATTATTTTTGTATTATTACTACTGATACTTTGGTATTGTATATCACACACTACCACGTGTGATATAGAGTAGTGTGATAGTGGCATCACAACACTTCTGGGTCACTTCTCTCAGTTAGGAACCTTCCTAAGTAAAGTGGACTATGTGAACACACGTGTTTACTACGTGTTTGCTACGTGTTTAACTGAGGCCTGGTCCTCTTAAAATTTACCATGATCTCCTCCATCCTGGCCACAATTAAGCCATGTGGCACCTTCTCCTGACAAAGGTGCTGCAGGATCCTGTACAGCTGGTCAGTGCAGGCCTTTAGGACCATGGGGCTAATGCCATCTGGACCAGCAGCTTCTAGTTACACAGGGAAGAACTCAGTTTCCTATGGGGAGTGTTACTGGAGCTGTTTTGCAGTCCATGGTGGCAGCTATAAGCTCAGAGCAGTTACAGTCTGGGTGTTTAGTAAAGAGTATACCTTTGCATTCCACGTTTAAAACGGTATTTCTTTTGAGGTTTTTGTCTGATTTAGGTCAGATTTTTGTTTAGATTAATATTAAGTTTAGATTTTTGTCAGGTTTAGGCAACATGACTTCGCAAAAGAAAAAAAAACACAATTTGTTTCTACCAAAAAATGAAGGTAACATCACAATGGCAAAAACTGCAAATCCTCTCAGGCTGGCTCCAAATGTAAGTCAATCCACACAGACTCCCATGTTACAGTGGACAGCTTTGGAGAATTAAAATACCATATTTACAGTTTGACCTCTTACCCTCTTCACAACTTTGAGTTATAACTAATCTACTTGGATAACGGAGTTAGGGATGTCACTGTTTTATTGATATCTACTGTGTGAAGTCATTGGACCACACCGCTTTACTGCATGTGTGCTGCTTTCGGAGCATTTGTTTTTTGTTTTTTTTCTTTTTTTTTGGCCTGTCATGTCCGGCAGTTTATGCAATCAGAATGATGGTCCAATTGCGTTGCTGCTGCCAAACATATTTGCTTTTACAAGAAGAGCTCTATAAGTTTCTATAGGCTATTCTTGTTGTTTATATTTTATTTTATTTATTCTTGCCAGACCTGGCAGGCAGGAAGAAGAGGAAAGAAAGAAAAGAAGAAAAAAGAGGGGGGAATAGAGAAAAGAAAAAAAATAGATAGGGGCACATACATACATACACACCTATGAATACATGCATATATACACACACACATACACACACACAGGCTTGTTGTGGTTTGTAGTTATGTGTGTGTTCCTCTGTCATGGAACGTACTCAATAATGAGGGCAAAAAGCCGCAACCACCCCCATCCGGATCCAGAGGCAAGCAGGGATAGACCCATGGGACCCAGGCCATCCACGGCCCACCAGGAGCGCAGAAGATCCGAGGCCACACATCCCTACGGCAACCATGCGCACCCCCCAGAGAAGGAAGAAGGGAGACCCTAGACAGAGTCCCCATGGTCAACGGGCAAGAGCCCGGAGAGCCAGAGGCAACGAGCACCCCACCCCCCCGGGAGGCCGGCCCCACCCGCACGAGCCGAGAAAGCGGCCCCCAGGCCCCAGGCACCTGGGAGTCGCCCGACACCCAGCCAGGCCGCCCCCCACGCCCAAGAAGCCCGAGCCACCCCAGGCCACAGCCGCAAAGGGAGCAGGCCAAAAGCCATGTCAAGACATCCAACCACGCATCCCAGGACCCCCAGGCACCCACAAACCAGGGGTGGCAGTGACGATCAATGGGGAGCAGCGGAGAGCGGTAGTGAGGGGGAATCCCACCCTCCGCAACCGTATCCACAGAGGCCAGGGCAGGCCGCAGACCCAGGGCCAGCCGTCTATACATGCACGCACACATACACACACAAACACACACACACACCTCTCATATACTCATACATACATACAGATATGGTAGTCAAGCATGGATATTAAGTGTGGGTGAGCGGATACCAGCACCAAGCCAGCGGCATCCTGGGGGAGCAGCCAACCAAACCCCGAACCACTATCCAATCCCCACCCCAGGCAGGGCATGTGAAACTGGGGTGTGGGAAGACCCGCCCACCCCCTCCTCCCACCCAGAGTGGTTGGGGTGATGTGTTAGGTGAATGTGTATGTATTTAATTGGAGGACTGCATATGACTGTGTGAAAAGCTATGGTGCTATTAAAATTGGAGAGACAGGTATAACATGAGCACTGAGAAACAGTACCCATCCACACCGCCCCCCCAAGGCCCTAAATGTCTAGGATGTAAATAAAATTGAGGGGCAGGCAGCAGTGAGCAAATAAGTGGAGCCACCTCAGCAGCTCCACCCACTAATCACCACATAGCGTACCTGCCCCCCAAGGCCCTGAGTGCACTGTGACAAGTCGTGAGCTGTGTGATGTAATTACTGTATAAAATAAATAAATAAATAAAAAAATAAAATAAAATAAAAAGGGGGAGGGAGGGAGTTAGGATACACCCACACCCAAGGCCAGCACCACCACCCACACTACAGACAAGCACAAACACATGCACACGCACGCACGCACACACACACACACACACACACACACACACACACCCACAAAACTACAACAAACATCTCACCCATACCCACACATAAGTATCTCAACCATATCTACATGCAAAAAACAGAGTGGTCCCGGGTCCAGGACCAACCGGTCCCCAGTGGAAGCCGCTGCCTCCCCATATGATCGCCCCACCCCCCCAGAGGGAATGCGGGCACACCAGAATACCGGAATGCCAGCCAGACATCCCGACATGGGTCCCCCACCCCGCTTGGCGGTGCGCCAGAGAGGGCCCAGACCCCCCCAGCACAGGGAGGGGCCCAGCCAGGAAACGGGCAACCCCGAGCACCAGGGCCCCAGACCCCGCATCCCGACCCCCGCAGAGGAGGCCGGCCACCCGGCCCAGGGCCAGCACCCACCACCACAGGCACCCCGGTCCCACACCCCAAGTCCATGAGAGCCTCCATCCCAGCCCCCTCCACCAACAGCTGGGGCCCGTACATGGACACCGCAAAACGGCAGCCACAGTCCTCCAGTCCAAGAGCCATCAGACATCTGAATCCCCCCGGCCCACCCCCACTCACCCGCCAGGTCCATGATGAGATGAGACCACAGCTCATTGCCCCCCTAAATGATGGAATTGATCAGTGGGGACCAGAGATGATCAAATTTGTCCAATTGGTTTTTTGAGGTGGCAGACATTCTCACTAGACTAATGTGATCTAAAAGTAAATTTCTATAATGAATAACACATAAATCAGTCTTTGATTTCCACTTCATGACGATAGTTTTCTTAGCGATGCTTAAGGCAGTAAGAACTAAATGTGACGTATTTGCTTCCATATCTAATTCACTTACATCACCTAGGATGCACAATTTTGGTGAGGCTGGAATGCTGCTTCCATATTTTGATATAAGTTCTTGGAATGGAATAAAGTTTCCATCTTGAATAATATGCTCAAGATTTTTATACCCTTCTCATGCCATGAAAGAAAATTTAATACTTTATTTTTCTAGCATATATCTGGATTGTTCCAAATGGGTGTCAGTTTACTAGGGATAAGTGAAGACTTAGTTATCTTTAAAAATTCCCACCAGGTTGTCAGAGAGGAGTTTATGTTAAGGCTATTAAAGCAGTTATGTTGCTTGATACAGGAGCTAATGAAAGGGAGATCAGAGATTGTTACTTTCCCACATAGTGCTTGTTCTAAGTAGAACCATGGGCAGTCTAATAAACTTGGTTTGATCCATTTTGAAATATATTGCAATCTACTGGCTAAGAGGTAGTGATAAAAATTTGGTAGCTCTAGACCACCACTGTGTTTTGGCTTTTGTAAAGTTCGTGATGGTTTGTTTTTCCATAGAAATTTTGTCATGTTTGAGTCTAGTGACTTAAACCAAGCAACAGATGGTTTAGTTGGGATCAGTGAGAACAAATAGATGATTTTTGGCAAAACCATCATTTTAATGGTGGAGACTCTGCCCATGAGTGATATAGGTAAACTATTCCAACGTGTAAGGTCATCCTCTATCATTTTTAATAGAGGGATGTGATTTAACCGAACCAAGTCTGATAGTCTGGCAGCAAAATTTATACCTAAATATTTAATGTTGCCTGACTGTAGTGATGTGGTGGTGTTATTCTCGAAATTACAATTCAGGGGCAAAACTGTTGATTTACTCCAGTTGATAGAGTAGTCAGATATAGATGAAAACTTATCTATCAGTTTGATTGTCTTCAAGAGAGAAGATTGTGCATTCCCAAGGAAAAGTAATACATCATCAGCATAAAGGCTTATCTTATGGTCTGTATTTTTTGTTTGAATTCCTTTAATATTTGCATTTTGTCTAATTGCTGCTGCCAGTGGCTCGATAAAGATGACAAAAAGTGAGGGGGAGAGTGGGCAGCCCTGCCTGGTGCCCCTCTGCAGGCTGAAGCTTTGGGAAATAAAATCATTTGTCCTAACACGTGCATTTGGTGAGCTGTATAGTGTTCTGATCCAGTTAATGAAAGATGAACCAAATCCAAATTTGTGCAGAACTGCTAATAAAAATTTCCAGTTAACCCGGTCAAATGCTTTTTCTGCATCTAAAGAGACAACTATGGTTTCTAATTTGTTAATAGAACAATAATCTATTATATTTATTAGTCTGCGTGTATTACTGGCTGCGTGTCGATTCTTGATAAAACCTGTTTGATCAGGATGTGTTATGAGTGGACTAATTTTTTCCAATCTTCTGGCCAAGACTTTGCAAATTATTTTAAGATCTACATTTATGAGTGAGATTGGGCGGTAGCTGGATGGGAGTGTGGGGTCTTTGCCTGGTTTGAGAAGCAGGCTGATATTGGCAGAGTTTATATTTGGAGATAGTGCAAGATCATTTTGACTCTGACTCACCATTCTGAAAAAAGTAGGCGCTAGCTCATGCCAAAATTCCTTATAAAACTCCACTGGAAAACCATCTGGACCTGGAGCTTTATTATTTGGGAGATGCTGTAGGGCATCTTGGAATTCAAACATTGAGAGAGGTGAATCCAAAGCTGCAGTCTGTTCATCATTTAGTTTAGGTAGAGTTATATTGTTAAGAAATTCCTCAATATCAGTGTCAGATGGATTAATTTCTGATGAATATAGGGCTTCATAAAAATCTTTGAAACATTTATTTATTTGTTGTGGCTTGTGAGTAATGTTACCAGTTGTGTCTTTAATAGAATAAATAGCTGTTTTTTCTTTATTTAGTTTTAACTGGTTAGCCAGGAATTTTCCAGATTTATTTCCATATTCAAAGTTTTCTAAACGCAGCCTCTGCAACATAAATTGTGTCTTCTTTTCCGTTATTTCATTTAGTTCCAGTTTTAATTTTCTCAGGTTGTTAACTATATGTTCTTGTGATGAAGCAGCATAGGCGGTTTCTAAAGATTTAATTTGTTGTTCTAATTCTAGTACAAGTGCTTTTTCTTTATTTTTCTTATGTGAACAATAGGATAGTATTTTGCCCCGCATTACTGCCTTTCCTGCTTCCCAAAGAACACCTGGTGATATTCCCGGTAGATCATTGTGTTCTAAATATGTTGCCCACTCCTTTTTAAAAAAATAATGAAATCTTGTTCTTTAAGTAATGATGTATTAAATCTACAGTTTCTAATTGGTGGCGTGACTCTTTTCTGTGCCAGAGAGAGACAGACCGGTGCATGATCACTGATAGTGATAGGGTGAATCTTAGTATCTGTGATGTCCATCATCATGGAGCTGCTAACTAAAAAGATTTGTAATAGATGACTATTACAGCTTGCTGTGTGGTATAGTCTCAAGATGTCTGTGCTTCAGTTTTGGTCAGTGAGATTCTAGTTTTTCAGCCCATTATTGGCACTAATCCACTGGTATCTGTGGATAGCATCTGTACAGGTTACAGGACTTCACCAAGCTTCAAAATGCAGAATCCCATATTTCTAACAAGACAGGACAGTGATGTGCTTTACACCTAAAATTTCAGAGGTCAACTTCATCAGTTTATCCCCTTTATGTGTAAGCTCAGCTTCAAAGGGCTTAAGTGTTGGCTGCTTGATAAATTATTTCCACCGGACATTTTGTTTTTAAAACATTTGTGCATTTCAGTTTTTATCACCAATTTATTACCCTTTAAAAAAAAAAATCACAACATTGCAGCAAAATTTTTTTATTTCGCCACATTTATTACAAATGGGAAATCTGTTTATAGCTCATGACAGATGTCTTCACAAATAAAACTGAAAAAAAAAATGTCCAGATAGGCTTGTAGCAGATTATAAGCTTATTAAACATCTTTAAAAAAAAAACAAACAGATTTACACTGTACATTTTATGACTGGAGAAAAAAAACCCTCTAAGCCATAAAATGAGATCCAATGAGGACTTTCATTTACCACAAACTCCTCTTCAGATGTCCACCACCAGGCACTCAATACTGTATTGTCCTTAGAAGATATAAATGTTTGACACAAAAATAAAAGACAAACTAAAACAAAAATATTTACAACCCCAGCCCCTTTCAGTCTTCTTCCTGATCCTCTTTCACTTTCTTCTTTTTCTTTTTTTTCTTCTTTTCTGTCGTCTGGAGAGAAAAAAAAAGCGATCTATTAAAAACAAAACAAAAAAACTCCAACAGCAACTTATGAATCATTTTAAACTTTAGCTTCCATCTTACCTCAGGCAGCTCAGTGAGTGCTACCTCCTCCTCTTCTTCCTTTACTTCCTCCGTTTCCTCCTCTGCTTTCTTATCCTTCTTTTTCTTTCTTCTTCTTTTTCTTGGGGATCTCCTCTGCTGCCGTTTCTGCTTCTTCTTCTTCTTAAAAACACGTAAAGCCATAACACTTTGAGCATCATAGATCCAAGTGCGTGCAAGACAAAAATGCTGACTCCAAATCCACCTACCTTCTGTTACTGGCTCCTTTTTGACCTTTTTCGGTTTGACTGCTGGTGTCGTGGGCTCTGCGGCATCCTCTTCTTCCACCTCCTCAAACTTCCTCTTCTTTGAGGTGGATGGAATAGTAGAATCACCTGACGGATCGTAAATTCTCACCTCACTGTGGAGGAAGAAGTAGCAGTAGACATTCAACACCTTACATACATTTCCACGTGGAAATCTAAAGGAGCTGCGTGTGACTGCTCACCTCTTGTGCTGGTATTTGTCTGCCTTTGCCATCGCTTTGCCTGTTCCGCTGATTTTCCGGATCTGAAAAAACATGGATAAGATTAGCATAGAAAATGTTTGACTTTACATGTTCAAAAGCTTCAGTGAGCAATGTGAGCTGTGTATAACTTTTTTGGAATTGGGCTTTTAGTTGTACTCACTCCCTTATCTTCAAGCTGACGTAGTCTTGGCCTCCAGCTTAGCACGGTTCTCTACTCCCATCTCTGCATTCGTGTCCTCTCCAAGGGCATCATAGCGAATAGCCGGGCTGCTTTAGCTGCCAGCATTCTGGAAATCTGCAGAAAACCAAAGCCTGAGTCGACCACCTTATAATGTGTTCACCAGGCATCATTTAGTCACATATCAGACTGTGGGAATTCTTACTTTGCCCTTGTTCTTGGTAGTGGTCTGGCCGACGAGAGAGGCATGGTATATGAGACCGTATTTTGGTGTGTCTTTGCGAGTCTTCAGGGCTCTAAAGAGAGCTTTTTCTGCTCCGAGGATCTGCACTGTAGAGGCTGGATGCTTCGCCAGATTCAGAAGGGAACCTGAATAAAGCAATAAAACAACTGTAGCTACAGTATTCTCAAAGGACCTGCCGATTAGGGCTTTCACTGCCAGCTCAGATGAGGTAGTGACTTAAAACCATCAGTCATAGTCAGGGAAGTGACAAAGTGTCAGGATCATCACCGCTTGGACAGTTTTCACAAATGACCTGTCTTTCTTTTAAACTTACCGGCATGTGAGATGAGGCGTGCACCAACCAGCTCACCCACCATGACGGTGAGGTTGGGAGCAATCGCCATCATTCTGTTCTTCAGGTAGTCGTAGAGCTGAGCCCGGTATTCAGAAATCTCTACCACCTGTGGAAAAGAAAACACTCAAGAGTCCAACCACAACAAGGTAAGCACCTCTGATGCTGAGAGAAGAGACTCCGTTTCTCATGCCCACGTGTCAACACAGAAACAGTTAATGAACACAAACACACCTGATCGCACAGGTGCCTGATGTTGCCAATGTCCTCCTCTGACACTTCTGTTCCCATGGAGATCTCAGCAGCCAGTTTAACCTCAGCCTCAATCTCCTCAGGAAGAGTGTCTGACAGATCAGAGCCGGCTACATTTGTGCGATCACCTGTAAACACAAACGTGGCAGTTAACCAGGAATACCACCACATGAAACGCAAACTATACTGCGACTGAATCTTAAGCCAACCCACTGAATTTAAGGATAGCCAAGCCTGTGCATCACTGATTTAAATCTATTTTAAATGTGGTCCTTACAAGCCTCCTAACTGTGTGTCTAAATCACTGAACTGCCCCTTTACATAGTTTTGCACAAATGCAGGATGATTACCAATTTTGCGGACAGTCTTGCAGTAGGCCAAGTTGTCGGTGACGACTTTTCCCAGCTCCGGGAAATGCCAACCATACCACTCTCTGCAGCGCATTATGTAATTATTGAGCTCCTTGTCCAGGTCATCCAGAAGAGCTGAGAAGACAAGGAAGAAAACACAGTCCAGCGGCTCTTAACGGCTCAAGTCAGAGCAAAAATGGCAATACTTCTCATTTTTAGTAACCTAATGATAAACATTTAGAGGTTTTCTTTCTGAAAATAATTTAGGGTGCAGATCACGACACATTACAAACCCATCAATCAATATAATAAAAGTCAGATTGAGCCTGTTACCATATTGTACGCAATATTATACTTACAAATAGCCTGCACGATCATAGTGTCCACTTTGTCAGGGCTGAACTTCAGCTTGTAGCGGGATAAACTGGAACCAGATGGGGACAAAAAACAAAATGTGAGCTCCTTCATATTTCTATTTTGACTCTTCCTTGCTCAAGGGAGGGATTTCAGTAAATCAGAGGATTGCTGCCTCAGTGGTAGTGACGAATGCTGAGGAAAATCTACATACAGATATTTTCAGACAGCAAATGTAATCATAGGCAGCAGTCGCGTTCATGTAAGACACTCTCTGCACCACCAACCTGTGAGCCAACCCCAGAGACATAGCACTCATCTCCCTGGGAGGAAGTCCAGTGATGAGGCTCTCCATCTGACCCCTGATGCATCTCATCAGTTCAGCCACAGCTGGGCTGTGGACACAGCTCACATCCAGCTTTTCCTGAAAACCAGAGCCCATTATAAACACTTGCTAATGACTGTAATGCTGGGGATCAGAATGGTGGTAATATAAATGACGTACTTTGATAACACCACCGAGTTTTGCGTCACTAATGGCCAGCTGCTCATGTGCTTCCTTGGCAACAATTTTTTTCAGGACCTTCTTCAGACTCTTGCCAATTTTTCCCTCAACAAGGGCAGTAGCAGCTGAGAGGTGGAGATAAAGTAAAACCAGGTTAAGTGGAGTCACAAAACACACACAAAATATTTGAGTAATCTACCCCAGCTCTTTTTTATACACATTTATATACACAGTGGGGACACATTATAAAAAGTGTCCCCACTGTCTTGTATCACCTTAAATCAAATGGTCTCAGTGGTAGTGACGAGTACTGTGAAATACCTCATGTTTCAATCAGACACAGTTCTACATCACAGACACAGATCTCAGGTGAACATTAGGCCTCAAATTTGTCATTACCTGCTAAGGCTTCTGTTGTGTCCTGGAACTTCTCAAAATGTTTCAGCTTCACACTGGTGGAAGAACAGAAGAACAACAAGGAGATTACATTTCATCTACTCTACAAAACTACATTTGATCACAACATGTCCCCGGTTGTGTTTTAGGAGTAACAAGTGGCACTTAGGTGGGTAAATGCAGAATCGGCACTTACATTTTGTTGGCTTTTTCTGGAGTTTCAAACTCCTTATAGAGGCTGTCGACCTGCTGCAGTTTGGATTCATTGAGTACCTTAAACACAGCACACACAGGTAAAGTTAGAGTGAAAAAAATATGATCAGCAGAGGAGTGCACCTACAGAGTTAAGAATCGCTTTAAAAATGTATTATTAATGGTGAACGCATCTGAAATTATTAAATTACTAGACTGCATGTGACTTAAATGAAAAGTAGTCAACCTCAATGTGCACACGTGGTTACAGGCCCTTCACACCACTAACTTACTCTTCGCCTACGGCTGCACAGCGACACCCGCGCACAAAGAAAAACACCTTTCAATTCAAAATTAATTAGTATGCTCAATTAAAACTTTCAAAAAGCTATTTTCCGTACTGTTCCAGCCCTTAAGTGGCTTTCTGCTCGACTCTCCGGGTACTCATATGGAACTAGCTGCTTTAGCGAATCCCGGCTAACTCAAATAGCCCATGTGCGCAAAAGTCACCAGTTTGGTAACAATAGTCGAACACTCCATACTTTGAATATTGCATATCCAGCTGCAGTCTCAAACAACACAAGCATTTTGGCACCAGGTTAGTGCTTTTATTGCGCACACTGTTGCTGCTCTCCGTGTTAAGAGCCTTCACGTCTCCCCTCCCCGATCACCACGATGCTGCTCCCGCTCTGAAACACACGCGGTGTAGAGAGGAAATTACTAGGTTGCCAGGTTCGTTCACATCCGTCGACATCCCCTGACAAGCACCGTTCAAAAGAGAATTTAGGGCTGTTTTAATATTTTAGTTGATTTATAAGCACTCTTTTTTTAAGGTTTCCCCAGCTGATAATATAGTGTCTGTGACCAAATTTTTATAATCTTTAAAATGTATTTAATTACGCAAACAAGCACATAGCACATCAAGTTAATAAAATTAAGTCAACAGTCACTTGGTTTATGGCACTCTTAAGACTTTTATATGTGTTTATATTTATATATTTATTTAGGCACTGTGGATTTCGATCACATTCCAGAGGTCTTTTCACCAAAAATGGCAACTTAAAGTGAAAGCTTTACAGTAAATCTCGCGAGAAGTTGAAAGAAACGTGCTGGCCTTTTAAATAACAAAGTAAAATCAAAATGACAGCTATATCTCACGCAAAATTTTCACGGAAAAGTTTTCTATATATTAAAATATTTATCGTTGATCTATACATGTTTATTTATGTGTTTGTGTGTGTTGGTGTATGCACTTCCTGCTCCGGCGGAAGTGACGAATGCATAAAACCAAAGCAAAAAAAAGCGCTGTGAGAGTCACACTATGGCGAGACTCTGAAGTTTTCTTAAGCCTAAATTTACTGTCGACGTGAAGGAAGACTTTGGCCTGGCGGTATGAACGAGTCGGCGCATTATCCTCCGCCGGACTTTGGCTCTCCTCCTCCGAACACTTTACAGTCCTTCCAGCAGCAGCCGCGCTCCAGTAGCTTCCACCCCACCATGTGGAGCTGGAGCGAAACGCCTACCGAACTCAGCTGGGACTGTGGCAGCAATGCTGCCTGGTACAACGGGTCAGCTGCAGGCTATGGTTTCCATCAGATCATGGAAACCATGGGTCTACACGTCCATACGGTGAGTGGAATAAAGAGTAGTTTCTGTGCTGATGAGCACCACATCCTCACAATAACTTGGGTAGCAGCCATATTATTTAAAATTCATCCAGTCTTTCTGAATGATGTGCTTGATCTGTGTGTGCGTGCATGCTTGTGTTTTCAGGTCAAAACTTTGGTCATGAATGGCATCAAGGTGGACATCGGAGGGAGACAGAGCTACGGAGCACCCAACCATCATGGGAAAAAGGTGACAAGTCTAAGATTTTATTTTCTCTTTAATTTTTTGTATTTGTAATGACAATCAGTGGAACGTTTATAGGGAACTTACAGCTCTTCCCCCACTGCAGAAAAACAGTAAAGAACCAGAGTATTCCCATTTCTGTGACACCTGCGACCGGGGCTTCAAAAACCAGGAAAAGTACAATGAGCATGTCACTCAACATGTTAAGGTATTTCACTCCAGGCGATTCACTTGATGCATACAGCTGTTCGCTTATGAAATTCCTTACATTTTACTGAATGATTGACTCCAATTTTAGTGTTCTGTGGCTGACTGCAGCTTCATGGCTCATGAAAAAATAGTCAGCATACACTGGAAAAATGTAAGTGAAAAACAAGATGATGTGCAGAGAGTTAAGTCCTCCTTTTTATTTATTTTCCCTTTTATAATCTCAGTGCTCTGTGTCTTGATTATAGAACCATGCACCAGGAGCTAAAAGAATCAAGCTGGACACACCAGAGGAGATCACTAAATGGAGGGGAAGGCGCAAGTTAGTGTTCACAGAAAGATTTTAGAAATTGGATCACAATTCACCTAACTTACTGTTAGCAGTAATTTTTCTTTTAATATTTTACTAGAAACTATCCAACGCTTCAGAATATTGAGAAGAAGAGAAAAGTTCTGGAGGTGCGAGAGAAACCGGAGCTGTCCTGGAAACGGCTCAGTTTTGGGTAAATGTCTACGTCTTCTGAATAAATTCTGGATTGTGCTGTGCGTCTTCTTTGTTTTCTCTTTTATACACACTTTTGCTTTGAAATGAAGCTAGTCTCACCAAAAAGTCAGCTTGTATAAACAATGGTGTATTTATTTTCAGACGAATGAGAGGGAGAGGCAGGGGGTAGGGGTAGGGGTAGGGGTAGAGGTCATGGGTGGAGTAACAGAGGATTCCAAGGGCAACATTCAAGAGGCCCACACCCATCGGACTGCAGCACTACAGAGAGACCTAAACCACCCACTCAGCCTTGCAGGGATGGGGATCCACTGGGAGCACTAGCCACCAGTGACCATGGTGAGTTAACTGATCACAGTTCAGTCAAGCCTGTGCACAATCACCTACATCCAGGTCAAACTGCATTTCAGCTGAAGAAAGAAGTCACAGATAGCTGTAATGAAAAGTGATATGTATTGCTTTATTTTTCATGTGCTCCAAGACTCTGACAGAGAGGAGTCCAGGACTGGTGACCTGGTTGTGGCCCCAAAACAGATGAGCTCAGCTCTGGGCTCCCTTGTGGCAAACTATGGATCCATGAGTGAAAGCGATGAAGAACCAGAAGGTGAGCACATGGTGTTTGCTAGTTAAAACTCCTCTTGGAGTCCAAAAACTCCACTATTCCAGAAAAATACTGGTGATTCTTTTTATAGGAATTTTTATTTTGTTGTTGACATTTTTTTTTGTTAGTATGTTTTTTTTTTTTTCTGCAGAGCCTTGTGTGGTACTCTACCTCTATCTGATTTTACTGAGATTTTACTGATAGTTTTTTTTTTTCCACCACAGCCTTACTTGCAAGAATCTTGCCTGTACTTTTTAGACCTGCTTATATGTTTAATCCACTATATTTGAATTTGTCATGGGGCATGTGCAACTGGATGTCACATGTATTTTGGAGAATAATATATTTCTTCTGAAATAATTTTTGAATTTCTCAGGTTACCTCACTGGTTTTAGCCAGAACCAATGGATAATCACCAGCAATACAGCATTTTTTTTAACCCGTTGTGTTCACTGGGGGTTTCTTTTCCTTTAACATAGTGGACCTTGTAAATGGTCTTAAATAACTTGAAAATGCATAAATTTCTTCTAACATTGTGTGACTGAAGCTGTCCTGATGAATTCAGTTCAGTTCAATTTTATTTTATTTATATATAATGCTAAATCACAAGCCACCTCATGGTGCTTTATATTGTAAGGTAAAGACCCTACAATAATACAGAGAAAACCCCAACAATCAGACCACCCCTATGAGCAAGCACTTGGTGACAGTGGGAAGGAAAAACTCCCTTTTAACTGGAAGAAAGCTCTGGCAGAACCAGGCTCATGGAGAGGCAGTCATCTGCAGCGACTGATTGGGAGTGAAGGGAGAGAGACAGGACAAAAAAACATGCTGTGGAAGAAGCCAGAGATTAATAACTAAGGATTAAATGCAAAGTGGTGCATAAACACACAGTGAAAAGAGGGGGGTGAAGAAGAAACACTCAGTACACCATGGTAAGCCCCCAGCTGCCTTAGCCTTTTGCAGCGTAACTAAGGGATGCAGGGTCACCTAATCCAGCCCTAAAAGTTTTATCAATAAGGAAAGTTTTAAGCCTAATCTTAAAAATCAGAGAGGGGTGTCTGTCTCCTGAATCCAAACTGGGAGCTGGTTCCACAGAAGAGGGACCCGAAAGCTCTGCCTCCCGTTCTACTTTTAAATATCCTAATAACCACAAATAAGCCTGCAGTCTGAGAGTAACATGCCCTGCTGGGGTCATATGGTACTATGAGGTCTTTAAAATAAGATGGGGCCTGAATATTCAAGACCTTGTATTTGAGGAGGATTTTAAATTGGACTTAACAGGGAACCAATGAAGAGAAGCCAATATTGGAAAAATGTGCTCTTTTTTTTTTTCTAGTCCCTGTCAGTACTCATGCTGCAGCATTTTGGATCAACTGAAGGCTTTTCAGGGAGATTTTAGGACAACCTGATAGTAATCAAACACACTAGTCCAATCTAGAAGTAAAAAAATACATGATCTAGTTTTTCAGCATCACTCTGAGAAAGGATCTTTCTAATTTTAGAGATATTAGGCAAATTACAAGAAAGCAGCCCTACATTTTTGTTTAATGTGTGCATTGAAGGACATATCCTGATCAAAAATGATTCCTCACATTTTACCGGAGGCCATCCAGAGTAAGTATCTGGTTAGACACTGTGTTTCCCAGATCTTTAGTTCTAAGGACAGTAGCCTCAGTTTTTATCTGAATTTAGAAGAAGGAAATTAGAGGTCATCCAGGGGTTTGTCTTTAAGACATTCCTGTAGTTTAACTAATTGATGTGTATCATCTGACTTCATGGATAGATAAAGCTGAGTATCATTGGCATAACTATGAAAATGTATGCTATACTTTCTAATGGTACTGCTTAACCCTTTTACTACCACAGGGGTCAGGGTCACCGGTGACCTCTGTGGTAGTAAAAGAATTAAACGTTTTGGTGAAATCAAATCAAAGAAAAACAACAGTAGCACTCAGGGCTATGTTTAATTTGGTCTTTAAGTCTGACGTCATTTCCGGGTCCAAATGCGCCTAAATAAACAGCAATGACAGAACCAGTGACTGTTCACTATTAAAGAAGATGGTAACATACCCTATCAACAGCAGCTGTTTCCTCTTCTCGTTCTCATCGGCAGAATCACAGCTTAGTGTGTGTGGTTTTTTTTTGGGACGGATAGGTTAAAACAACCAGGGACACAGAATTGTGGCATATTGATCATGTGACAGTTTTACGTCATCACTTAACAACTGGATAGTGAAAGTAAGAGCATTTCCACACGTACAATGAGAAGGGAACTTAAGGGATTGGGACTGAACAGCTGTGTAGCCTTAAGAAAATCACTAATCAGTGAGGCTAACTGGGGGGGAAAAAAAGGCTTCAATTTGCTAGGGAGAATAAAGATTGGACTCTGGAGCAATGGAAGAAGGTCATGTGGTCTGATGAGTCCAGATTTACCCTGTTCCAGGGTGATGGGTGCATCAGGGTAAGAAGAGAGGCAGGTGAAGTGATGCACCCATCATGCCTAGTGCTTACTCTACAAGCCTGTGGGGGCAGTGCTATGATCTGGGGTTGCTGCAGTTGGTCAGGTCTAGGTTCAGCAACATGTGCTCAAAGAATGAGGTCAGCTGACTACCTGAATATACTGAATGACCAGGTTATTCCATCGATGGATTTTTTTTCTTCCCTGATGGCACGGGCATATTCCAAGATGACAATGCCAGGATTCATCGGGCTCAAATTGTGAAAGAGTGGTTCTGGGAGCGTGAGACATCATTTTCACACATGGATTGGCCACCACAGAGTCTAGACCTCAACCCCATTGAGAATCTTTGGGATGTGTTGGAGAAGGCTTTGCGCAGTGGTCAGAATCTGCCATCATCACTGCAAGATCTTGGTGAAAAATAATTGCAACACAAGATGGAAATAAATCTTGTGACATTGCAGAAGCTTATCGAAACAATGCCACAGCGAATGCGTGCCGTAATCAAAGCTAAAGGTGGTCCAAGGAAATATTAGTGTGTGACCTTTTAATTTTTTTCTCGGTGGTGACTTTTTTTTTTGGCCAGGTAGTGTACATGAACAAATTGGAGTATGTTTGATTGGTATGATTCAAACCACCGCATCATAGTACCTTTAATACCTATGGTATGCTCCAATCTCTGTAATAAAATATGGTCATAAACACCTTTTTGGCTTGGAGGAAGTAACTGTTGAAGTTAACTCAGAAAGATTGGAGGGGGAGAGAATCTAAAAAAATATCAATAGTATAACAATAGCATTATTGTTTCGTCTTGAATTTTTATGCTTAAATTGTTTTTTGCTTGTTTTAGGTTTGTTTTTTTGGTGGGCTGGGAGCAGACAGTCTATATGGGGATGGGGTTTTGGGGGGTTTTCAAGTATTTTTGAGATAAACCACCATAGATAGAATTTTCCAGATACTGCAAGAATAACTTGGTTATCCCTCAGATAATTAACCATGTAACTTAATTTCATCTGCGAGAAGCTCTTTTACAATTTGATTTTTTTTTTTAAATGTAGTATATAATACCACATATCCAGTGTTTCTACTAACATGCTTATTTCTGTTTTAGCCACACCCTTTCAGAGACAGAAGGAGCTAGTGCAAGAGAACCAGGGCCTCCGAAATCTAATACCACCAAAACTTCACAACAAAGCACCTGCCAGGGGTACAGAAATGTCATCACAGAGTACAGAGACGAAGAAATTGCTCCAGCCTGACTCCAGCCTTCACACGCCCAACAGCAGAAGAGGAAGAGCGGGAAGAGGAGGTTGGGGAGGAAGACGCCAAAATACACCACAGTTACGTCGTCCTACTTTACTTGAGATGGTATGGAAGTCATTTGAAACTATACGGGCATATGAGTTTGATTTAATATTATTATTATTGTTTAGATGAGGCAACTTCAAGTTCTCAATGTGGGTCAGCAGCGTCACAACAGCTTTTTCATTTCTGGCTCTTTTTTTAGTTACTGGCTCCAGATATCCGGCATGAGAGGAATGTTCTTCTGCAATGTGTCACGCTACGTTGTCAGAAACCACTTCTTTGGGCTGGAGAGCAGACATAACCAGGAGAAGATTGAAAACAAGGGCACAGCATCCATCACAACTGGAGAGCATAAAAGAAGACAGGAGGAACCATTAGAGAAAGTCAAAGTCGTGTCCCTGTCTCCCTCCTTAGTTAGTGGTGAGGGACATTCAGCAGAGGGGCCCACAGCAGTCCGGGACGTTGGCAGTTTAAATGGTTTACAGACAAGCGAAGTTGCAGCAGTTAACCAGGCCCACGATATACTTAATGATCTAGGGTGTCCAGGAGAATCTAATGAACATACTGTGGAGTCTGCAAGGAATTTCACCCAAAATATGGAGGAGACAACTGCCAGAGACTCACGCTGTTCTGATTTGACTTCCACAGATAGAATCACACCTGTCTCAGATATGTATGATGATGAAATATGGGAGAGCCCCAGTATTTTGTCCTAAACATGAAACTGATGTGTTATTCCAAGTAAGTGAAGAATTTCAGTGGACAGGAATATTATTTTTGTCAGTTTATTTTTGTCTGATATGACTTTATTTTGTGAAGACACTGTCTTGTAAAATAAATCACGTGAGCTGTAGTGATGACACATTTGTGCGTATTTTGTTGTGAGGTTGAACTCTGAATGTTTACTGTTCAGCAATGAAATCATTATAAACAAAATCCATATAATGTGGATTTTCACGTTTATTTTATAGTAACAGATGTGATCATAAGTGAGGTTGTAGATTTATTTCTTTACTTGTGCAGCACATAGTGTTGTGCCTTTTCATACATCTATGTGAACCTGTGGCCATTTGCTGCTTGTCTTCCCCTCTCCCTCCTTTCCTCCTGTCTGCTCTTCACTGTCCAATAAAGGCCCAAAAACCCCACCCTCTTTTTGAGCACATACTCCGGTTTGGTATTTAGGGTATTAAACCTATAAAATCAACTGAAGTAAATGAGAATAGAAGAGTTAAAGTGGCATCAGAAGCTGCTCCGTAAAACAACGCAACTGTGGTAGTGGCCTAGAAACGATAGCCACCCATCTACACTGTAAAGTCCATTCACAGCTATACTACATTGCCAAAAGTATTCACTCACTCATCCAGATCATTGAATTCAGGTGTATAAAATCAAGCACCCAGGCATGCAGACTGCTTCTCCAAACATTTATGAAAGAATCGGTCGCTCTCAGAAGCTACCTGTGCAACAAGTACAGTTGTGAAATTCCCTCACTGCCAAATATTCCAGTCAATTGTTAGTGTTAGGGATTATAACAAAATGGAAGTGATTGGGAATGACAGCAACTGAGCCACGAAGTGGTAGGCCATGTAAAATGACAGAGCAGGGTCAGCAGATGCTGAGGCACATAGTGCGCAGAGGTCACCAACTTTCTGCAGAGTCTACAACTTACTACAGACCTCCAAACTTCATGTGGCCTTCAGATTAGCTCAAGAACAGTGTGTAGAGAGCTTCATGGAATGGGTTTCCATGGCTGAGCAGCTGCATCCAAGTCTTACATCACTAAGGGTAATACATAGTGTCAGATGCAGTGGTGTAAAGCACGCTCCCACTAGACTCTAGAGCAGTGGAGACATGTTGTCTGGAGTGATGAATCATTCTTCTGTCTAGCAATCTATTGGACAATTCTGGGTTTGGCAGTTGCCAGGAGAATGGTACTTCACTGCACTGTGCCAAGTGTAAAGTTTGGTGGAGGGGGGATTATGGTGTGGGGTTGTTTTGGACTCGGCCCCTCAGTTCCAGTGAAAGGAACTCGTAATGCTTCGGCATACCAAGACATTTTGGACAGCTTCATGCTCCCAACTTTGTGGGAACAGTTTGGGGATGGCCCCATCCTGTTCCATCATAACTGCGCACCAGTGTACAAAGCAGCTCCATAAAGACATGGATGAGTGAGTTTGGTGTGGATGAAATTGACACCTTTGGGGTGAATTAGAGTGGAGACTGCAAACCAGACCTTCTGTACCAAAATTGGTATCTAACCTCACAAATGTGCTTCTGGAAAAATACCCATAAACACTCCTAAACCTTGTGGAAAGCCTTCCTAGAAGAGTTGAAACTGTTATAGTTGCATAGGGTGGGCCCCACATCATATGGATAAAGAATGGGATGACATGTTCATGTGTGTGTGTGAGACGGTAGATGAGCGAATGCTTTTGGCAGAATAGTATATGTCAGGCATAATACAATAGTGTTTGTAATATGTTGGCTGGCTACCTGGCCATTAAGCTTAATTGTTAGGATAGTGGTTTCCCCTCTAGGGAGGCATATCTGTATAATTAGAAATACTGTACTTAACATACGGATATCAAGATATCACAAATATCTTAATTTTTAACATTTTTATCTGTGTTAAACAAGGAGGCAGAAGAGATGACTGCACAGCAGGCCAATAATTTGTATAATTTCTTCCCATTTCTTTTGTTGAATTTATAAAAAATATTTACGATAACACAGTTTGACAGGCATAAAATTGTATTTTTGCACCAACACAGTAATTTCTAAAGGGCTGTTAGCAGGAAACATGCATATCTCACCATGGTGTACAGTGTGTCAGTGTACAGAGGAACAGGGAGAAAGGGTGTGATATGCCAAATTACACAATAATTGGACTGAAGATCAGTGGCAACAGGGCTTATGATACCATAGATGGATCGAAAAATCTTGGATGAGTTTGTGACTGTGATAACTCAAGAAAGAAAAGCTAACATGTTATAGAGTTAAATATTAGTTAGAAACCCCTATGGTCATAAAGGAATATCCAACTATAGCTCTCACCATAATAATGCCAATCACAGAAAGTTGTCTAAAGCTTTATACAGATAATTTTACTTTAAATAGCGATTCCTATAGTAACAATGTTGCATTACTGTCCACCGAGTCACAGAGTTAGAAAGATGTAGACTATATAGATGTTATTCTGAGCTGATTCTAAATCTGCAAAGGCATTAGTGCTGTTTATTATAGCATTACAGCACTGTTAATACAAGTATTCATTGAAACTTCCACTTCAGGGTGGCACAGATGTTATATTTTACAGCATCTAAGAAAAGAAGAGAACATTTGAAATGTTAAAAAAACAAAAAACAAAATCCCAACACAAAGAGCGTTGTCTAAGTACAGAGAAACTCAGGAATTAAACCTTCATTTGTCTGGACCAGCATGATACTAATTACATTTCTTAAGGGTAGTTTTAGAGGCCGGTGCTGCAGGTTTGTGAGGTAAATTAGAGCGTTTGAGAAATAATGTTTAGTGTACATTTTAATAGAATGCCCTATCCAATCTTTTAGTGTTTTACAGTTTGCAGAAGATCTCCAGAGCAGAACAAAGACTATTGTCTCCAGCTGCAGCAAAAATGTGTCCATAAATGCTAAATACTAGCCAAGGTTTTCTTCATTAAGTTATGCAGGTCTGTGCTTTGTTGGTTTTAAAGTTTGAGTTAGTTACACAAATAAAAGCAATCTCTGTCAGGTACACAACAGAACACAACAGTTCATAATAGAACAGAAAATGATTTTTGTCATTTGTTTCTGTGAATATTAATATTTTAAGGGCAATCTTTTCAACAAAAAGAAATTAATACTCTGGAAGGAAATGTTGGCCACCCCTGCCCTAAACCTCGACTCAAATTATGAAGAAGCCTCATAGAAGAGATGTTTTCTTTTCAGCTTGAAAGATTGTTGAATGTCATCCTCTTTGAGTAGTTTTGCACAAATATATGCATATGCCATTTATGATGATCAGGCTGCATCACATTTGCTGTGCTATGCTCCTACTTTCATCCTGGGAACCTTCTGTGTCTCTTTACCGAATAGGGAACTTCTGCCTGGCAAGGGAGATCGTTTATGTAAGATGTGTGTTTGTAAAAAGAAGAAAATTGCCATTCACCTCTCCTACATTGTTTCTAGTATCAACAGACTCCAGTGGCAGGAAAAACTTGTTGGAGAGAGTATAAGCAGCTCAGGTTCTCTCAGCTACTCCCAAAGAACATAATGTGAAGTAATGTTTTTGAGGAGGTGTATGACATTCAGAGAAACAACATGCATGGGCTGTTAAGCTACACAAATATAACCACCTATGCTTAGAGAGATTTGGACATACAGATAGTTGTCTGTCACCATTACCCTCTAGCTTCCCAGCTTCATCACTGAACCTCCCTCATATTCTTCTCATGCCAGTACTCCTGGAAAGCAATGCGACAACCACATAAACCTTACCAGCTGTCAGATATCCAAGGTTGACTAATACACGCACACGCAAACACACACAGTTTTCCGCTGAGTCCTGATTGATTCTAATGAATGCTTTAGTTTTGATTATTTGGATCATGACACAATGACTTACAGTTGTAGCTGTCAGCTTTGCAGGCAAACTGAGCAATAAAAATGACAGATTTTTATTGTAATTGCATCTTTCTAGCTTGTGGCAATTTACCATCTGTGTTGAATCACTGGAGCTAAATGAATGCAGTGGAAACAAAGCCACACTCATAAAACAGTTGCATTATTCATTTCAGTGGGCTTTTTATCAATCAAGACAGATATCATTAACTGGCTGGTCTACACTCATGTTGGATTTTAATTAAAAGCTAATCCACATTCCTAGGTGACTTACATTGTTGTTTGTGGTGTTCACATTGTTCATGTATCAGACTGGACACAAATCTGGCTACAGTTCTGGGGGCATTTTCTGTCCTGCAGTCCCCTGACTGAAATGAGCAACACAGTGCATGCGCAAAGATCTCTAGTCTTCTCAAGAGAACATCCTGTATATAGGACACTGATTACATGCTAAATTATCTACAGTAGAGGGAAACTGAAGAAGAGTAGTTGTAACTTGCAGAAGGCTGCTCACATTATTGCATAGGAGCACAAATGTTGGAATACAGATGTGCCCACAGTGAACATGTGATCCATACAGCTGGGAGCACTGAATGCAGTTAGTCCTTATAAATCATGTATAACTTTCACTGTTAATAAGACTGTAATTTCAATTATTTTCTTGTCATTTTACTTATAATATTTATTATCAAACAAAACATTTTTAACTATTTACATTAGGGGCTATAAAATTATAGGAAGTGTTTACCTCTAAAAGTAGTGTGTAATATTAGGAGAACTCTAGATGCCAAAATACCTTCAGGTTTTGATGGCACTGAACTTAATGTGGCTTTTAATGCTTTGCAGTAACTGGCCCATGACCAAATGTGTATTTTTAGACACCAGTGTCCCCAGTGTTTAACAGCAAAATCAGGGTTAAAACCTAAACCTTCCCACCCTGCCCCAAAATAAAGTCATAAATCAGTTACAGTTAAATCATAACTCTGCTGCACAAGTGCTGAGTGTGACCAGGAATATGTTATTGAAGCACAGAGAAACAAAAAAAATGTTGGGACCATGTTCACCACCGTGTAGCATTCCCTCCTTTTTATTAACAACAGTCCAGAAACATCTGGGAACTGAGGAGACCAGCTGCTGGACTTTTGGAAGATAGGAATGTTGTCCTATTCTTGTCTGACAGGATTCTAGCTTCTCAACAGTTCTGGGCCTTCTTTGTCATATTTCTCATTTCGTGAAGCGGCAAATGTTTTCAGTTGGTGAAAGGTCTGGACTGCAGGAATCACCCAGACTCTTCTACAACAAAGCCATGTTGCTGTAGTAGATGCAGGTCTTGCCTGGAAAAGACATCATATGGATGGGAGCATATTCCATTCTAAAACCTTTATATGTCTTTCAGTGTTGATGGAGCCTTCCCAGATGTGCAGCTGCCACCCCCATACTTGAGATGCAGGCTTTTGAGTGCTGATGACAATTCAGATGGTCTCTCTCACCTGTAGTCCAGAGGACGCAGTGCCCGTGCTGTCCAAAAAGAATCTCAAGCTTTGATGTGTTTGACCACAGCACAGTTTTCCATTTTGCCCCAGTCTACTTTAAGTGAGCTTTGGCCCAGAGAGTATGGTGGCATTTCTGGATGAGGTTCACAAGTGGCTTCTTTGCATTTGCGGATTGCACGGCGAACTGTGTTCACAGACAATGATTTCTGGAAGTGTACTCTTTAAATATTGTGTCACTTCTTCTGTCACAGTGCCAAACCGCTGTGATTTTAGCTACCTTGTTGCCTTTCTCGAGAGCCAAATTAAACTCTAGTGTATGCACGGGGTTCATTGCTATGGCTTCAGGCTTTCTCCTGTAAATGAATCTCTGAATAAGTTCTGCACAGAGTAAACACTAACTTCTCTGCTTTGGTTTTGGTAACACGAGAAAATAAAGACCCAGGGGTGGCAAAGCCACGGCTCTCATGAGCCCAAAATAGCTTTTAGGATCCTGAAAATCTCTAAATAGTATTTCAGGCTGGCCCAACAAGTAAGAACAGGTGCTACTGATATAAGGATATAAAGATGTGACACTGACATAGCTGATGTGTTCATTTTCTGCAGCTGTACATCTCAGCTTTAGCGCACAAGTTTGCCCCCCAAACAAAGCCTTGCTGACGGCTCACACTCCCTCATCTCATTCCAAGTGTGCTCTCTCATCATTTGTACAATTAATCCATGCTCAGCTATTAATTTTTGTTATTTTGCCTCAGAAAGCACATGCACATCTGCAAATGATACACCCTGTAAAGGATGCTCATCACCTTGCTGAGGGAAACACCTAATACCTGTGTATTATATGAGCATCAAAATCTTTTGAGCTATGCATGATAAACTCAGAGCCCCCGAAATATGGACATCTGCAGATGGAATTTTTCCACGCAGTCATCACCTCTGGCATTCCAGTTTTTAAGTTGTGACATTTTAGTGCATAATAATGGTTCTGAAACAGAACTAGGAACAAGTTTTATCACTTCTGGGGGAACCTGTATGAAATTTTGTTACATCTCTGTAAAATACCACAGTCTTACATTCCAGAACTGTTTCAAATTTATGAATATCATTAAAGCCTACCACTGTATGGTTGTTCAAGCCAGCCCTTGCCTGAATCTCTCTGCCTAACACCTCGGTCTGAGAATTATTTATTCAGTAAGTGTGCCAGGTTAATCGCAAAACAAAGATGATTAGAGGCATTACACACCATGTACAGAAAGAACAAATTATTTCGTTGTTCAGTACTTTTTTCAGTCATCTTTTATCGCTTCCTCTGGGAAGGGGGGCTGTCTTACAGTTTGAGCGATTACCTCCAAAGAAGCATCTGTGAGCAAGGACTACTTAGACTGCCTTTACTGGAAAATTATCAAATTCAGGGAAATTAGTTTCATTGTCAGCGCTCCTAATCACAGAAGATGAATTATTTTGGAGCTCCTGACCTCTCAGCTCTAATTGGATGACAGCACGTGGTCAGGCGTGTGTTAGAATATTGTTTATTATATGATTTGCACTTTGCTAATATAACCCATAATCAGGCACATGCAGGTGCATAAGTTTGGGCAGCCTTGTCATTTTATTGATTTAAATACCTTTAGCACTAATTATTGGAAGACAAAATTTGTTTTGTAGCTCATTTACCCTTTACTTACATACACAGGTGAATCCAATTATGAGAAAGGGTTAAGGTGGCCAGTTGCAAGTGTTTCTCCTCTTTGCACTTCTGAAGAGTGGCAACATGGGAGCCTCAAAACAGGGGTAAATACACAATCAGCTGCACATAGAAACAGTTTTGTGGGATCAGGCCAGCGAGTGTACGGTAGCGCTGTACAAAACATGTGACCGCAGACACCTGTCTTCCTTGGATGGGTGTTCTGGAACTCTTAAATTCCCCTGATGGAACTCTCTCAAGGGATTAATAAAGTTAATAAAGTGGAGTGAGACAGGTGCACACCTCACTCTATGTGAGCAGAATAATCCTGGGCAAGAATATTGCAAGGTTTCAAGTTTTATTTGCAGCCCCTCCTAACCAGCCGTACTGTTTCTAACTGTGCTGTCCTGAACTTTAACCTTTAACATGCTGAGGTCTGCAGTAGTCTCAGATGTTAATAATTATACTAAGTAAATAAATAAATAGAGGTCAAAGGTTGCCGTGGAGTCTCTTGGCTGTCCCCTATGGGCCTCCTCCCCAGACTCACCCCTAGGGTCAACCTGGATCATTGACAGCAGCACCACCCAGATGCACCCCTCCTGCAACATCCACCCAGCTTGCCACCTGCTACCAGCTGTGAAGGTCCGGCTCCACCTCCCTGCACACCTGACAGCTTGGTGGACTGACAGGTGTTGCAAAACTGTTTTTTTCTTTCAGATGCAGATATATGTTCGTTGTGACGCCCTCAGCGGTTTGACTTTCAGGATGAGTCATCGCTCGTCTGATGGCCGTGAATACAGGGGTCTGACTAATCAGTTACACCTGCAGGCCAAAGGTAAAAATCTCTCTCTCTTAATTCATATTTTGCTCATAAAGTCATGACTTTAAACACCTGTAATTTGATTTTTTTTTAACCTGTAATCTGAGAAAAGCGCAGATGAAATTACAGTTTTATAATCTGAGGGATATTTGGGTATCAGGAGAATTTATAATCTCAGGAAAATCTGGGATTTCATTTCAAAGTATTATCTGAAAATATCACAGAGGAATCTTCCATTTTTCTGTGTTTACCCAGCTGCATTTCCTCATTCATGGAACTGGAAAGAAAGACGGCAGAAAATCCTCAGGACACCGTTTGTTTTTAATATCAAAAATATACATTTTTAACCTGAAGCTGAGATTTATTTTATTTCCTCAAATTTGTGCTCGGGCCCTAATTAAAGTTAGAATTGTGAGATCAAAGTCAGAATTCTGAGATTAAAGTTAGAATTCTGAGATCAAAGTTCAGAGTAGATTCTGAGATTAAAGTTAGAATTGTGAGATCAAAGTCAGAATTCTGAGATTAAAGTTAGAATTGTGAGATTAAAGTCAGAATTGTGAGATTAAAGTTTGAATTTTGAGATTAAAGTTAGAATTGTGAGATCAAAGTCAGAATTGTTAGATCAAAGTTAGAATTCTGAGATCAAAGTTGAAATTGTGAGATTAAAGTTAGAATTGTGAGATCAAAGTCAGAATTGTGAGATCAAAGTTAGAATTGTGAGATTAAAGTCAGAATTCTGAGGTTAAAGTCTCACTGTACCCTCACTGTACGTGGGTGCCCAGTTTGGCAGATAGATAAACAGTTCTTCAAAACAAGAGGCAAAAGCTTTCCGCCATCATTGCAGGGTTTACTTGTCTCTCTATTGAAGGTAGGGTAAAACTACAAAACACAAGAAAAAATATAGCCGCAAGCGGCGATAGTAGGCCCTCGCCGGCCGCAGCCCCGATGCAGCAATACGTAACTGAACGAAGCACGCACATG